>JBAMIH010000071.1:0-117893 GCA_038501795.1 Pseudopleuronectes americanus | reverse complement strand
AAATCAATTATACAATAAAAGATGACAAATAGACCACAAAAACAAATATTAACAACCAATATAAAATATAAATTACGCCAATAATTTTGTCTTGAATGTATTTAAATAACTCCATTCAACAGTGAAAAAGGGATCAAAATTGAATAAAATGAGTTGACATAAAAAAAAACACTTTACTAAATATCACACACATACAATTAAACATAATTTAAATTATTTCCACAACTAATAAACCTGAAAATGATATTTGAATTATTTATATTTCCAAAATGTTCTTAGGCAAATTCCCATCATTTATATGTTATCCACATATGATTTCCACCGTAAAATATAAGGGGACATTACAGGCCAAAAACAAATGATAAATATAACCCCTCAAAGAACTGGGAACCCCACAAAGAAACTATAAGGGGGATCCCAAAACCCGGCCTCCCACCAATATATAAAATTACAAATAAAAACCAATCAAACAACCCGGCAACACCTGAAAAATAAAAAAAAAGAAAATAAAAAAAAAAAAAAAAAAAGAAAAAGAAAAAAAAAAAAAAAAAAAAAAAAAAAAAGAAAAAAAAAATAAAAAAAAAAAAAAAAAAAAAGAAAAAAAAAACAAAAAAAAAACAAAGAACAAAAGAAAAAAGAAAAAAAAAAAAAAAAATGATGAGAGAAAAATAGAGTATTACTAACAGGCTACTGACAGTATTACAAACTCCGCCCCCCCACTCCCCTTTCCCCCTCCTCACCCCACTACCCCCCCCCCCCAGCCCCGCCCTAACCTCTATCCCCCGTCCATCCCGCCCCGTTCTGCCCCCGCCGATCGAACCACCCCTGCCAAACCCTCCCGCCCCCCCTCACCGGCCCAGTCCACCCGGTCGATCGTTCTCCCCCGACCCCCCCCCCCCCCCGCTCGCCCCCCCTTCCCCCACTCCCCCTATCGCGGTCGGCTCTCTGACCCCCCCAACCGTCTCTGCTCGACTCGCCTCCCCCACTCCCCCCCCCTCAACCAAATCCTCGCGCATTCTTCTTCCGCGCTCCCACCACACAGCCCTGTTGGCCCCCTCACACCCCCCCCCCCCCCCCCCCCTACCCCTCCCCCATCCCACCCACCTCAACCCCCCCACACCCTCCACCCCCCCCACACCGCTACCCCCCCCCCCTCCACCCCCCATCCCCACCCCCCTCCCCCCCCCCCCCCCACCCTCACCCCCAACCCCACCCCCCCCTCCCCACCCCACCGAACCCCCCAACAACACCCTCCCCCCACCCCCGCCCCCCCCCCCCCCCTCGCGCTCCCCCCCCCTCCCCCCCCCCCGCCCCCCCCCTCCCCCCCTCCTCCCCCCCCCAGCCTCCCCCCCTCACCACCCCCCACCGCCCTCCCACCCCGCCCACCCCCCCCCACGCCCCCCACCCCTCTGCCAATCCCCCCCCCACCACCCGCCCCCGAGCACCCCTCCCGAGCCCACCCCCCCCCCTCCCCCCCCACCCACTCCCCCGTCCCCCCCCCCCCTCCCCCCCCCCACTCACCGCCCCCCGCCCGCCACCACCAACGCTATCACCGACCCGTTTTCCTACCCCATCCCCTCCCTTCTATCCCTCATGCTCCCCCACCACCCCCCACCCACCCCCCCACCCCTGCCACACCCGCCCCCCCCGCGCCTCACCACACACAACAGCCCAAACCCAGAGCCAAGTAGCCCCCATCCCCCTTCCGATCGGTCCTGCATCCAGAACGCTCCACATCCCTCACCTGACCAAAACGGAAACCCACCCCCACCGGTCCACTCTATCACCCCCCCCAACTAACGCATTTGGGGTTATGATTGCCCCTCACCGTTTTGGGAACCCCCCCTAGTGATAAATTACTCACATCCCATCGCTTGCCAACTACATACTCTGAATGAACCATCCACCCAGGAGACACTCACGTGTCACCCCTGCGTACGTTGCATACAGTGAATTGTAGACTACCAGCCCCGTACATTAAATTGAAAAATCCAAAGACACCTTACGCAACGTTATTCAACTAGATGACCGATCAATTGTAGATTCGACTCGACACAAGCAGGATTTGAATATTTCACACGTGACATCGTGAATCATTTCATCGAGAAAAGAGACGAAAAAGCAGAACCCACAAAACCACTCTCGTGATAGAGAAACTTTTTCATGTGAAGTGTGGTGTGGTGTGAAAGTTGAAATGTTCAAACCTGACCTACTATATTGTGATATAGAATAAAGAAATTGTCAGTCTCTACGGCTATTGAAAACTCATCAGCATCTTCGTACCATAGGGATAGATTGTTTCCATTTGAGGACCAAACCGCCCCCTCACGCGTCCCCCCCCCCCCCCACCGCCCACCCCCCTCCCGAGACCCCCCCCCGCCGCCCCACCCCCACAGCCCCCCCCCCGCGCCCAAAACCGCCCCCTCGCCATACTCCCGGCCGCCCCCCCCCTCCCCCCCTGGGAGTGCCCGCCCCCATCCCCCCTCCCCCCGCCCTCCCGCCCCCCCCCCCCAGGTCCCCCCGGCCCCCCCCGCGCCACCACAGCAAGGAACCCGCCCCACTCCACACCCCCCACCGGGCCCCCCCTCCTCCGCCCCCCCGCCCACCCGCCCCCCGCCTACCCTAGAAAGTTGGATCTATTGTCACGAAATCAGTCGACAAAAACGTGTCGCGTGTAAGAGTGTACTCCACTAGACCGGACTGCAACCTGTCGTTTTTATTTTTAACTTAACCACCCGCCATATAAAGAACCAAAAAAATGACAAAAAAAAAACCAGAGGAACTACATGTAGGCAGCACCCTAAAAATTCATAAAACGCAAATCATACAAAGTAATAAAGTGCATATGCTAACAGGTGTTAACCCACATGGTGTGAACCTCTGAGCGGATCCCTTCTGACCCTAACCCCCCCCCGCCCCCCCCGAGCTCCCTCCGCCCCCACCCCACCCTGCCCCCCCCGAAGACCCCCCGCCCCCGGGGTCGCCCCCTCGGCCCCCCCCCCGCGCCGCCCTCCCCCCGATCCCGCCCGCCCCCCGCGTCCCCGGCGTCCTCGGTTCTGTACCAAAGTGTGTGTGAATATATATGTTGGTCAAACAACCATAGTATACCTATTATGTAAGGTCGTATGAACCCCCCCCACCCACCCTTCCCCACACATCCCTTACATATCCTTCTTCCATCATCCTCAGTCGATCATAATCAGGCCATCGAGTCATAGCAGTCATCAATCAATTCCTTCATTCATTCCGATGACAACAACTCACCGCATCCTGAATTTGCCTCACCTACGGGGACAAAAAAACAAATTAAAAGACAAACAAAACGCCCCCCAAACCAAATTCAACTAGAATCTAATTTAAATAACAACCCCCACCTCGTGGTCGCGCTCCCCTAACTTTTCTAGATACCGAATGGAAAAACAGTAGAACCCAAACGTCTTCCCTCCCCCCCCTACTATTCCAAACGAAGGAACTAATCCCGCAAGTGTCCTCCGGGGTCGGATGTAGAATTAAAGAAAAAAAAGAAAAACAATAACAGTACCTACTAACCAGTGATTCAGCAGACGATACACAAAAATACTCAAAACAATCCTTTCCATGTGTCAAAGTTAGGAATCACACCCATCTAACAAACAAAACAGTTTGACAACAAATAAACAAACAAACCAATTAAAAAAAAAATAAGAATAAATAAAAAAAATTAAAGATAAAAATCGAAAAATCAAAAAATGTCACATTGAAACCTAATGAATATCAGAAGCAACTGGTTTCACTAATCCAACATAGAAGGTATAAAGAAATTAATATTAGTCTAACAAAACAACAAAATAAAAAAAAAAGACAAAACAAAGAAACAATTATACCTGAAGGTAAATTAATGAAATTAAGTATAGTGAATATATAATAACTCATAAAAAACTTACCCATCCCCCCAAACAACTGTAACAAAAAAAAAGATACGAAACATAAGTTATTACAAGGAACAAGAAGACCACGAGTACGTTGATATAAATACTAAAATGAAATAAAATACAGAACATGCAACATACGCTATTAGTAAAGTGCATTAATATGATACCAACAACAAAAAAAAAAAAAGGGAACGACAAAAATAAAAAGGAACAAAAACTATCTGCTCAGAGATTAATCGAAATAATAACATGCATTAATGTACACAGCCACCATGTATGTGACCTCAGCAAGTTGGGTGACAGTATGTGTGGGACAGACACAGTAGGTAGGAGAATGAACCCCCACATCCCAAATAACCAACCAACATAGTTAAAACAATTAACGAAAACAACAGAAGACACGATGAACAAAATACGGAATAAAGCCCAAACAAAACACTGATGTCCATAAATGAAGGAACACAACAACCAGCAGCGATCGTAAAATTATTAAAAAGAGAAAATAATGACATCAAAAAGTGAAAAAAAACACAGCTTTCGAGTTATTTCCCTCTTGAGGTAATCTTTATGAACACGTCACAAACACCCGAGCAGCAGTGACTTGATCTACTTTCCCTCTTCACAGCCCATAAAAAATATATTAATAAATCATAAGTAAAAAATTCCTATTATATTACAAATCTAAAACAGCATTAACCAGCGCTGTCACGTACCAATGGGCGAACCCCCCCCCCCCCCCCCCCCCCCCCCCCCCCCCGGATTCGATGCAGCGTCCGTACGGGACGAGCGGCGCTGAGACAGAACCATCGAGACCGAACCCGCCGGCTCTCGGATCCGGGCCGAGGTCTGTGGCCCCGGGGAGACCTTCACTCTGGGATGGCAGGAGGCCAGTCCACGTCCACAGACTGAGAGTGAGAGTGAGAGTGAGAGTGAGAGTGAGAGTGAGTGTGAGAGAGAGAGAGAGAGAGTGAGAGAGAGAGAGAGAGAGAGAGAGAGAGAGAGAGAGAGAGAGAGAACATGAGGACGATTATTATCTACTTGTGTCTCTGAGCTTGAGTCCAGTTAGGAGGTGACCTCAGCTGTCCAGAGTTCTCAGGTGTGACAGGAAGAGACAACAGGAGCAGGTACAAAGAAAATACCACAGGTCCCAGAACAGAACCCTGAGGGACTCCACTGCAGGAAAGTTAAAACCATGGTGTGTGTGAGACAGCGCCCCCCAGTGGTTGGGCCTGCTTCTGGTCTCACCTCCACGTCCAGCTCCAGGATGTCCGTGTCCGTGTGCAGCAGCTCACACAGGTTCGGCTTCGTGCGGCCGAAGTCTCCGTGGACGAACTCTTTGATGTAGCTGTCGCTTCACGTTAAGAAGCAACGACACAGAAATCACGAACTCCTCAAGTTCACGTGAAGAAAGAATAAAAAAGATTCAGTTAAAAACATCTGAAGAGAAATGAATCGAATCCAAACGTGAAGAAGTTCAGTGCAGCACAGAACCCAGACATCCGACAGCTCCATCCATCCATTCATCCAACCATCAATCCTTCCATCCAACCGTCTATTCATTCAACCATCCAACTGTCCATCCCTCTATCCAACCAACCGTTAATCCTTTCATCCAACCATCCATTCATCCAACCATCAATCCTTCCATCCAACCGTCCATTCATTCAACCATCCAACTGTCCATCCCTCTATCCAACCAACCGTTAATCCTTTCATCCAACCATCCATCCATCCATTCATTCATCCAACCATCAATCCTTCCATCCAACCGTCCATTCATTCAACCATCCAACTGTCCATCCCTCTATCCAACCAACCATTAATCCTTTCATCCAACCATCCATCCATCCATTCATTCATCCAACCATCAATCCTTCCATCCAACCGTCCATTCATTCAACCATCCAACTGTCCATCCCTCTATCCAACCAACCGTTAATCCTTTCATCCAACCGTCTATCTATCCATCCAACCGTCCATCCATCCATCCAACCGTTCATCTTTCCATCCAACCACCCATTCATTCAACCATCCAACCGTCAATCCTTACAGCCAACCGTCTATTCATCCATCCAACTATCCATTCATCCAACCGTCCATCTATCCATCCAACCGTCCATTCATTCAACCATCCAACCGTCCATCTATCCATCCAACCGTCCATTCATTCAACCATCCAACTGTCCATCTATCCATCCAACCGTCAATCCTTCCATCCAACCGTCCATCTATCCATCCAACCGTCCATTCATTCAACCATCCAACCGTCCATCCATCCATCCATCCATCCAACCGTCCATTCATTCAACCATCCAACTGTCCATCTATCCATCCAACCACCCATTCATTCAACCGTCTATTCATCCATCCAACTATCCATTCATCCATCCGTCCATCCATCCATCCATCCATCCATCCATCCACTTGGCCACAGGCCATGTGAGGATACGTCCCGGCCTGTGTCTTCAGCTCCAGGTGGAAGTGGTGCTGGTCCAGGAAGCGAGCGCTCATACTGTGGACGACTCTCTGACGGACGGCGAGCGCCCGGCGATGCAAAACCCTCAGAGGAGTTTTCTGATCCAGAGTCAGCTCCTGAACATCAACAAACACAAATCTTTACTTCCTGTTTGAATCTGATGTTCAGGGTTTTACTGCTGACCACTAATACAGTGTCTGTGTGTGTGTGTGTGTGTGTGTGTGTGTGTGTGTGTGGTGACCTTGATGTCACCGATGAAGATGATATCGTCGCTCTGAATCGGTTTCCTGGTCCAGACGAGCGCCGTGTACGACTTCGTCTTATCCTCCTCGCCCTCCTTCATTCGACTCATGGCGTCTCTGCACACACACACAGACACACACACACAGACACACACAGTAATAAATAGATTTAAATTAAGAGCAGGGTCAGTTTATTCCTGTCGAGCTGAACTCTTCTCACCTGGAGACGATCTGCAGGTCTCGTACTCTGATTTTGTCTGAAGAATCGTTTATCGTCTAAAAACATTAAAAAAAGATAAAGTTAGGAAAACGTAGAAACATCAAAGTGTTGATCCGTCAGCAAAGAACAGAGAAGAAACCTTCAAATGTTTGTGAACCATCATGTGCAAGTTAACGAGATGCAGTCAAATCTATAAGTCCTGTTGCCATAAAGACGTTTATCCTGCTGTATTATTTACATCATGTGGGAAATTCATTCTGATGATTTCTAACTGATCTGGGACCAGCAGCAGAATGTGTTTTCACTCGTGTTCTGAAGCAGAATGAAGAATATTCACCTCCTGCAGCTGCTTCATCTCGGCCCGGCTGAGTCTGGTTCTGTGAGGATTCAGCAGCTCCATCGCAAACGGACGACCTGCCAAACGACACAGAACATTAACACAAACCTTCAGTCTTCATGCTTCAGGAGAAGAGTTCATCTGCAAAAACAGAACTGAGCGTCTCACCGTTTCCCAGAGTCCGGACGTCCACGTCCTCTCTGCCTGACGAGGAGAAGTTAAAACCTGTGAGAAGAAGGAAGAGAGATTCAGGATCAAGGATCAGAGAGGAGGTGACCACGTAGAAGACGAAGACGAGGAGGTTCCAGATCTTCTGGTGGTGAGGGCCGACCCGGTGTGGACGAGCTGTAAACAACAACACTGATCTTTCCACAGCAGAGTTTATACGTCATGTCCCGCCTCCTGCTGCTCTACAGGCCCCGCCCCTGTTGCTCTACAGGCTCCGCCTCCTGCTGCTCTACAGGCTCCGCCCCTCGCCTGGATGTTCCCAACATGTTCCTGTTTGAACGAGTCGGACCCGACAACCTGCTGCTGCTTCACAAACACCAACTACACAACATGTCCACACAACCTTTGAAGGTAATCAGACAGATCCACGTGGAGTGAAACTAATCAGGTTGATATTTTAGGTTCCTGACGTTTTCAACCTCGTATAAAGTACAGATTTTTACAGGTTTGGTTTAAACTGTGACGAGGTGAAGCGACGTTAAGCAGCTGCAGAGTTTTCTACGAGTGGAGACTTCCCCCCCGAGCCTCCTGGTGGACTCACCCTCGGCTCTGAAGGACGACAGGACGGACGCTCCGATCAGCTCCTCCACAGACGACTCCATCCTCCTCTCTCCGTCGATCACCCAGGGCGTCTGAGGCAGAGTGCGGCAGAACTTGTTGTATCTCCCTGAACATCAGGAAACTGAGGTCAAACCCGATCGTTCAGACAGCGACTCAAACCACTACGTGTTTGATCAGTGGCCTACGATACCTGCGATGAAGAGGGACACATGGAGACACTGGACGCCCTGAAGGCTGCAGCAGCTGGACGTCCGTGTTGGAGGACACGGGTAGTGTCTGAAGTCAAAGAGAAATCAACAGTGGACATTTCCATCTGAGTCGTTCAGGAGAAATCCAGAGCTGAGATATAAAGTGATGCTCACTTGAGGAATTTGGCTTCAGAGATTTTTTCCAGAGCTTTGACCACCGCCATCCTGGTGAAGACCGACTGGAGGGAGGGAGGGAGGGGAGAGAGAGAGAGGAGAGAGAGAGAGAGAGAGAGAGAGAGAGAGAGAGAGAGAGAGGAGAGAGAGAGAGAGAAGAAGAGAGAGAGAAGAGAGAGAGGGAGAGGGGAGAGAGAGGGAGAGGAGAAGGGGGGGAAGAGAGAAAAAAGAGAGGAGGGAGAGAGAGAGAGAGAGGGGGGGGAGAGAGAGGAGAGAGAGAGAGAGAGAGAGGGGGGGAGAGAGAGACAGAGAGAGGGAGGAGAGTGAGTGAGTGAGAGGGAGGGAGAGAGAGAGAGAGAGAGAGAGAGAGAAAGAGGTTAGAGGGAGTGAGAGGGAGAGGATGAGGCTTAAAAGAGAAATCTGACACCCTGATCTTTACACAGGACTTCTGACATTTCACGGATCAAAGGTCACAGTGAACCAAAGGAGGAAGAACCTTTTTTTAAGCTGCAAATTAAAATAATTAAAATATGAAGAAAGGTTTAACGTGAAGTTTGGATTAATCACAACAGACGACAGGTTTTAAGACTCGTTCCTGTAACTCATTACAAAGACATGTGACGTGTGACCTCACCTGTTTCTTCTTGGCGGGTTTGAAGCAGTCGGGACACACTGAGGCCCTGGGAGATGGACAGAGGTCGACAAAGGTCAGAGGTCAGCACAGCAGCAAACCTGATCAAATCTTAGAAAACCTAATAAGTTTTATATATCTATATTTTATATTTGTTTATTCATGCTCAGCACAGATATACCACAGCAATGTCCTGTCTCACTCTGAGAAACTTTTAACGCTATAGTTGCAACATGACTACTTCCTGTAGCCGTAGTTTCAAATTAAAAGCTCTATGCAGCGTCGTGTAATTCTGACGATTAAAGAGAAACTACTCAACTTTAGTCAACCTTAAAAATGTAAGGCTCCACAGACAATCTTCATTTTCGAACAGTGGTTGTGAACCAGTCTGAAACACAGGAACAGTTCCTGGAGCGATACTGAAGAACAAACTTCCTGTTTCTTCTCTCAGCTCAGTACTCACAGGAAGTGGCAGTCGGCGTCTGTGGCTTCGTGGGTGAACTCCACTCCGACCTCCAGCCCCCCCTAAAAACACACAACAAACATCCTGCAAAGTTGTTTCATCTTTCAGCTGCATGGTCGTCAATTATCAATCATGATGCACCCCACCCCCCAGTATCCCTGAGCAAGGCACTGAGGCCTCATCTTTCCCTCGACCGATAAAAGTTCAAATCAAAAGCCAGAAAGCCAAGTTTTCAAAAAAGCAAAATAATCTTTCTTTAATCTGAATCTTCTCTGCATCGTGGGATGTGGCTTACCTTGTTAACCACGGCCACCCCCCCCCAGCGCCTTGGAGACCAGGCCCTGCACCACCCACTTGAAGGCCTCCTTCAGCGGGATGATGTCGTCCTTGTCCAGCACCAGGCCCTTGTCTCTGAACGTAGAAAGAGTTCCAGTTAAACCTCAGGATCCACAAGACGCCTGAGTGAGTTCAAAAGGTCAAGATTCACTTTACCTCACTTCCTTCTTCACGTGCAGCCAGCAGGAGTGCTGCAGGGCCCAGACAAAACAACCAGGAGGTTACATTTGTCAGCATGATTACACAACGACTACACAACAGATTCCATGAAACTTAACAGAAGGAAGGGACACGAGTCAACGAAGAACTCTTTCCCTTTTGATGACAATCAAGTGGACCACACTAAAAGTAGCTCTGTCTTAGGGTAGAGCTAATGGGGATCCTTCTAAATAAACAAATAAACATAATGAATTATTAATGAGTTTCTTTAACATCACGAGATGTGATCATCTTTTACATTTTCAGATTTCCCACAGAATAATCCATGGATCTGTTACTGATATACAACAGTGTAGCATTAGGGCCATAGTGAAAAAGAAAAACAACATTTACACAAGCGACTAATCCATTAATTAGAAACAGGGTAGACAGCAATATAAATCAAATGTGTGTAACCATGAGCTGCAGTCAGACAGACACACAAACACACACCTCACGGACACACAGCTGAGCCGGCAGGGAGACGGAACACATCACGGAGTCAAACTCGTATTTTTCAGCTTTCACCGCCTCTGCAATCTGTGAAGATACAAACACATAGATTCATGTCACACACCGCACAAACTGACACTGAATGTCACAGACACACAAACAGATAGACACACCTTTACAGCCTGAGCGGTGTCACAGAACTCCTGCAGGATTCCCAAACACACCACACACACACGTGACTTGGCAGCAGCGTCTTCTTCTTCCTCCTCTGACCCGGCGGTCGTCTCGATTGGTTCCAGTTTAGCTCTTTTGCTCGGTGGATCTTCAGCTGCATCATGGGAGTTGTTGTCTCCAGTGGACTCGGACACAGCTGCATCATGGGAGTTGTTGTCTCCAGTGGACTCGGACACAGCTGCATCATGGGACTTGTTGTCTCCAGTGGACGCTGAGGCTGCAGGATCTTGGGAGTTGCTGATGAAAGCTTGAAGCTCCTTCAGCGTTTCCTGGGTGAGATGAGACAAGGACAACTGGTGTAAAGAGGAACCACTGGACATTTAGAGATGGTGGTTAATGAGCAGAGCAGAGGCTGCGTGTGTGTCCCACCTGCTCTGGCTGCCTGTAGGCCGCCTGGACGCGAGTGCAGCAGAACCTGAGGATGCAGCGAGCGCAGCAGCCGGCAGAAAGCAGCTTCTGCACGATGGGCTTGTCCTTCTCCTTCAGGGGCAGCATGACGACAGGCTGCAGGACGAGCACCGACAGGTTTTACACAACACACACTGTGAATTAACCTGTTCCAATCCTCTCAGTCTCACTGTGAGAGAGTCGTCTGTACTGTTCATGTTCACGTGAACGTCTGGGCAGGATTCTCATTCGCCAGGATCAGGACTCACAACTACAACCTGAGTGATGAATCAACCAGGCTCATATCTGGATATCAGGTCATACAGATATATCTGCCAGTGAGTAAAAGGGACATGAATGCCAGTGATCACTATGATGATCATAGAGATAAATAAACATGTCTCTGCTCTCTGGTGGACAAACTGTGCGTCTCAATACACAATGAATAACAACACACATTCCTCAGTTCCTTCAATGTGAGGATTTGCTTCCTTTTCTCTGAAGAGGTTTGATTTGTGTTGTTTTTATTTGTGATGTTTAGATGTCACTTCAGGTTCTGTGGAAATGTGACAATATTTAAGGAGAACAAACACAAATCTATTTATTTCATGCAGCAGCAACAATTAAAGTGCATATTAATGTAATAATAATCTAGAGAGTCAATAGAGCTTCTACTGGTCCTGAATTATTTCATTCTGCATCTTATCCTTACACTTTATATATATTAAATATTAAACTTCCACTCAGGTCACATGTGAGCACTGGAGACAGTTTTGTTACTCCTGCCACAGCACGAGACTCTGGGGATGCTAAGCTAACGGGGCTAACACGGAGCTTCTCGCAAACCACAGGGAGAAGCTGTGCCCTCGAGCAGAGTCACGAGCTGCGGGTGAAGGTGCGAGAGGAACCTACCTGACGGAGGATCGGTTCTTTCACTCGGGTCTGTAGTGGAGGCAGGAAACACGCTTCTGCTTCCTGTTAGCATGCTAGCACCCACTAGCATCTGCAGCCTCAACAGACAGAACCAATCGATCCGCAGTAAGCATGTCGCAGCTAAATGTATAAACTCACAAATAAGGGAAAACAAAAACATATTAAAATCATTTAATATTTGATGATTGTTCATTACTCGGTGAATTTAATCTGGTTTTAAACTGTTTTGATGAGTTATTAAATGAATCCTGTTGAATCGGTGGTTGACGCGTTGGGTCTGGATACGTCATATCAAGTGGCCGGATCCTCCCTCTCTCTACGCAGGCTGCCGTGGTTCTGGAAGCTTCTCGCCGGCACCGGAACGATTTCACCTCAATCCGAGTCCATCCGCCGCCGAACCGCGTCCCCCAGCCCCGCGGTCTCCCGGTACCGCTCCGAACCTGCACCCGAACACCCTCCATCCGCTAGTTGGCCGCGATGCCCGAGATGATGGCGGCACCGAGACTCTCCCTGGGAGGCAGAAACAAAGCCGGGGGGGCGTACGTGGACCGGGACAAGCCGGCCCAGATCCGGTTCAGTAACATCTCCGCTGCTAAAGGTGAGCTACATGCTAACTGGAGCTAACGTGCGGGCTCACCCCTGCGGCCCGGTCCGAGACAAAGCCCCGGGGATGGGCAGGGCGGCGCCGCCTGTCCGGCGCGAAAGCCCCGCTAACAATAACCCAGATTACCGTTAGACCGCACCACGCAAACACAGACAGTGTCAGTACTGCGCAGGTTCTCTAGGTCTGTTGTGCACATGTCGGTGCTCTCACTCTACAACCAGGTTCTTCCTCATATGGAGCCTCTGCGTGTGCTGCAGGGCGCGAGCTGCGTGACTCAACAGATTCCAGATCTGCGACCCGAGCTGGGTTCCGTTATAAAAGATGCTCAGATTCATTCTGAGGCTGATCTGAGTTCAGTGCTTTAACAGAAGAATTCAAATCCGCCAGTGAGCCGGTCGAGGTTCTAATGGACGATGGGAAACTGGGTTTATTGTTCTTTCTTATAACTGAGGCCTCATTAGTGAATAATTCATGTTCTGTGTTCATTTTATCATCCTGACGTACATTCATAATCCATCTATCTATCATCCCTTCATTTGTCCTATTATCCATCCATCTATTTATCATATATCTATCATCCCTCCATCTATCATCCATCCTCTCTAATTGGATTTGATTTGGACACATGCTGGTTCCATGTGAAATATCAGAGTTAATCTGGTTTCACACCTTCACTCCTGCACCGAGCTGCTTCCTCTCCTGAAGTGGTCCAGAGAAGTTCTCCTCAGGTCCTTCCACTGGGGAGTGAAACCTCTGGAGGACGTCAGCATGTGAGGACACTGCAGGAGATGACCCAGAGGACAAACTGAAGACCTGCATCCAAACAGAACCAGCAGAGGACACAGCCTGTCCCCTCTGAAGGACAATCAGCTTCTTCTCTGACTCTGTTCTGACTCTTCACCTTCTTGCTTTCAGCCGTTGCAGACGCCATCAGAACGAGCCTGGGACCCAAAGGAATGGACAAGATGGTCAGTGAGCAGATGGTTTATATCTGAGTCTGCACAGCTCCATCACACGTGTCTCTAACAGAAGCTGTTGTGCCGTTTCAGATCCAGGACGAGAAAGGTGACGTGACCATCACTAACGACGGAGCCACCATCCTGAAGCAGATGCAGGTGCTGCACCCCGCAGCCAAGATGGTACGACCCGTGTGGTGGATCGATTCCCTCCAGAGGGAAGGAGGTGGTGGAGTGCAGATGTTTTCTTTTCTCCTAACTGGTAATGTGTGTTTCAGCTGGTGGAGCTGTCCAAAGCCCAGGACATCGAGGCCGGGGACGGCACCACCTCCGTGGTGGTGATTGCCGGAGCTCTGCTGGACTCCTGCTCCAAACTGCTCCAGAAAGGTGAGACTGAAGAACATCCACCGGATCAATAGTGTGGTTGTTAATTCATGGGAAGGATTGATGTGTCATTAAACACCTGGTCCCGTCAGGTATCCACCCCACCATCATCTCGGAGTCGTTCCAGAAGGCGGTGGAGAAGGGCGTGGAGGTTCTGACGGGCATGAGCCGCCCGGTGCTGCTCAGCGACCGAGAGACGCTGCTCAACAGCGCCACCACCTCACTGTGCTCCAAGGTGGTATCGCAGTACTCCAGCCTGCTGGCGCCCATGAGCGTGGACGCCGTCATGAGGGTCATCGACCCGGCAACCGCCACCAACGTGGACCTGCAGGACATCAAGATCATCAAGAAGCTCGGGTGAGGACTGGGGTCCAGCTGTTTCTACTCATGTAGCCTCAACAGCTTTTGACCTGTTTAGAAGTTATACTGGGAAATATCATCGTTTTTTTGTGTGTAATGTTTTGTTTAAAAGCATTTTAAACCTGAGTGTTTGTGTGTTTTTTCAGTGGCACAATTGATGATTGTGAGATGGTGGACGGCCTGGTGCTGACCCAGCGGGTGGCGAGCACCGGCGTGTCCCGTGTGGAGAAGGCCAAGATCGGCCTCATCCAGTTCTGCCTGTCTCCTCCCAAAACCGACGTGAGTGCCCTGATCAGCTGAGAGGAAAGAGTCTCTCGTGAAACTCGTTTATCACAAGTGGAGACTTTTCATTTCGGTGACAGATCTAACCCTAACCCAGGTTTTTTCAATCGGTCCCCTGACCTGCTGTGTGTTGGTTGTGTTGCGATGCAGATGGACAACCAGATCGTGGTCTCAGACTACGCCCAGATGGATCGTGTTCTCCGGGAGGAGCGTGCTTACATCCTCAACCTGGTGAAGCAGATCAAGAAGGCCGGCTGCAACGTGCTGCTCATCCAGAAGTCCATCCTCAGGTACACACACACACACACATCACATGACAACAGATGTTCTACAACTCGTCAGACTCTTGATACGAACATGTTTGATACTGACGACACACCGTCCTGTGACAGAGATGCTCTGAGCGACCTCGCCCTGCACTTCCTCAACAAAATGAAGATCATGGTGATTAAGGAAATCGAGAGAGAAGACATCGAGTTCATCTGCAAGGTGAGCGTCAGCAGAGTTCACAGCTGTCTCTCAGGACCAACGTCAGTTTACACTCTGAGAAAATCGATGTCTTCCTAATTAGTTTGTTGAATATGAAATGAAAACATCACAGAGGAATGTTTCCATATGAATTATAATCAAACACCAGACAGGAAATCTTCTTTTCATGGTCATTTCTAATTCTAATCCTAGGGGACGACTTAAACTACTGGAATTAAATATAAACAGAACCGGGACATTTCTGTAGACAGTAGAATAAACTCCTGATTGAGGACATGAGAGTAGAAAGATCACGTTCAAATACTGTTTATTATTTCTGTGTCTACTTCCTGGATATTGAACGTACACTCACGATTCCCTCCTATCAAAGGCGCTCCTGCAAAGCTTCATTGTGTAGGAGCGTAACAAACGGAGGAACATTGAAGTGGAACGCTCCCCGTTACTTCAGCCTGGTTGCCTCAGCAGCTTGGCGGGGGAGCGTTCACACACTTATGTTACATTTATATATAGAATTTCTGCCAAGTCATCTAACTTTGGAATGAAGCTGATATGTGACAGGAAAATAAAATGAAGTCTCTGCCCCTCTGCAGACTATCGGCACCAAGCCCATCGCTCACATCGACCACTTCTTACCTGAGATGCTCGGCTCAGCAGAGCTGGTGGAGGAGGTCCACCTGGACGGATCTGGCAAACTGGTCAAGGTAAGACTGGCATCCTGGATTATTCAGTTTGGATGTTATAGCTGTGAAAGGATGTAACGACGCACCTCGATGTTCCATCTCCACTAATCCCTTCTGCTGTTGCTCCCTGCAGGTCACCGGCTGTGCCAGCCCGGGGAAGACGGTGAGCATCGTGGTCCGAGGCTCCAACAAGCTGGTGATCGAGGAGGCCGAGCGCTCCATCCACGACGCCCTGTGCGTCATCCGCTGCCTGGTCAAGAAGAGGTTGGTCCTTCCTGTAGACAGTAGAATAAACTCCTGATTGAGGACATGAGAGTAGAAAGATCACGTTCAAATACTGTTTATTATTTCTATGTGTACTTCCTGGATATTGAACGTACACTCACAGATTCCCTCCTATCAAAGGCGCTCCTGCAAAGCTTCATTGTGTAGGAGCGTAACAAACGGAGGAACATTGAAGTGGAACGCTCCCCGTTACTTCAGCCTGGTTGTCTCAGCAGCTTGGCGGGGGGAGCGTTCACACACTTATGTTATATTTCCCAGAAACACTTAGACAAACTGAGGAATCTCCAAAGAATAAAATGTTGAATAATACTGAATATATAATGGTTTCTTTTGATGTGAAAGAAGATTTGTTTAAATTGATCTTCTTTCTGCTCCTCCGTGCCTCAGGGCCCTGATCGCCGGTGGTGGCGCTCCTGAGATCGAGCTGGCCGTGCGTCTGGCCGAGTACTCTCGTACCCTGGCCGGCATGGAGGCCTACTGCGTGCGGGCGTACGCCGACGCCCTGGAGGTGGTCCCCTCCACGCTGGCTGAGAACGCCGGCCTGAACCCCATCTCCACCGTGACAGAGCTCCGCAACCGGCACGCCCAGGGCGACAAGATGGCAGGGCATCAACGTCCGTAAGGTAGGTTTGACGCTGTGCTGACTCGTTAATGTCCGTGAAATAACGAAGTGGAGAAAAGGGAAATGGTTTTAGTTTCTCAGCTTTTTTCAGTTTTTTCTTTCACTGTAACTTTAATCAGATTTAAAGACTTGGAGACGTGTTTTTTCAGCCTCGTAACGGATCGATTAGGGAAATGGAAAACATTTCTTCTTGCAGTGATCTCTATGAAAGCAGCACATGTGATGCTGCTGGTTATTCACCACTGGTTTACTGTGTGTCTGTGACAGGGCGGGATCTCCAACATCCTGGAGGAACTGGTGGTGCAGCCTCTGCTGGTTTCCATCTGCTGCCTGACCCTGGCCACGGAGACGGTCCGCAGCATCCTCAAGATTGACGACTTGGTAAGACACCTCCTCCTCCTGCTGCTCAGAGAACCGGAGCTTCCTTCTGACTGGAAGTCTTAACTGAACGTGTGTTTTCTTCTGTTCCAGGTGAGCGCTCGATAAGGGATCTGACTTTGTCCTGTGAGTTCTGTAACTTAGCCTGTTCGCACTGCGAGGGATCGGACGGCCGTGTCGACACCAGTCTGTTCAGATTCCCACTGTAGTTGTTACGTTGCATAATTTAATAAAAAAGGCTTGTTTTTTTTGTTGACACTCCAGCTGTTGCCTGTGTCCTCATTCTGCTGAACACTCGGGTCATTCGTCTCAGATTTTCTATTTAATTTCTAAACCTTTATTAAACAGTCCATTAGATTATTGAGGACTGAAAGTGCCACGGTTTGAAACTACAAATGTACTCAATTTTACATAATTAAATGCTTAAATATAGATGCATTTAATATGTAAAATTATGTTTGTAGTTTTATGTATGCTTTGTTGATTTAACTGCTGGTTTAATAATTACATTTTAAAATGTGTGACTGGGCAGCAGAACAGAAATTCAAGAATTTAAATAGAAAATACAAGCTAGAAAATCAGTAAAGGTATCTCCAGGTGAAGATACTCGGGGAATAAAAAACAAATGACAAATGCAATGATTTTCCAGAAGAAAAAGATCTGTTGACAGAATTGAACCGAGTCACTCTGGGATTTGCCTCGACACAGGAAGTGAATGCATTCGCTCCCTCACTTACACAGATTGAAGAGTTCCTATATGTGTGACCCGGGCCTTAGTGGTCAATACACCAGAGCCTGAGGACATTAGTGTCTAAGATGATTTTGTATATAAATATATATATATTGTTTTATTTAGTTAATGTAAATTCACTCTTGCTGCCCTCATGCCTTCAGAAATAAAATCATAACCCTTTTCTTTTATATACCACTTTCCAAAACAGATAAAAACAAGAGGAACATCCAATATGAATATATAAACTTAAATTTTATAGCAGAGTTTGAAAAACAGTTTCCAAAGCAATACAATTATAAGTAATGACACTGAGCAGCATGTGATAAGGAGACGAGCATGTTTAAGTATTCAAATTATATGAATTGTCACATGAAAACAGAAATATGAAAATAAAAATAAAGGAACGAGTAAAACAACAGGTGTGATCCAGACTTTTATTTAGTAAAGAGGCCTGACTTCCTGTCCGGCTGCGTCACTTCCTCCCTGCGCTGCCCGTTGCCCGGTGACCGACGCCCGGTCAGAGACGCCGTGTTGATGGAGTCTCACCGGACCAACGTGCTGGTGACGTCGTGTCTCAAGACGCCGGTGGACCCGCTCACCAAGGCGCCGCTGGCCTCGTACGAGCGGGACCGGAACCACCGGGACCACCGGGGACACCGGGAGCACCGGGGACACCGGGACCACCGGGAGCACCGGGACCACGAGGCGGAGGTGAGCCCCGTTAACGTCCCACAGAGTCTGACTCAACTAAATTAACTCTACAGAAATTATTCTTTCTACATTTGATATTCTCAACGTGTAACAAAACATAAATAATGATTTAATTCAAAGTGAGTTCAACTTGTTTATTTTGTGTTTGTCTTCTTGAACCAAACTGATCAATAAACGTGTTTTTAAAATGTCTCCTGAGAGTTCTACTGCCGCAGGTCAAAGGTCACATCCGGAGGGGTTCCCTCTAATTTCACCTTTTTCTACTTTATTGTCATTATCGGATCGTTTGTTTTAAAAAGGTGGATTTAAATTAATTAGTTAATTTTAACAAGTTGTGCTCGTCCTGAATCAGCTGACTCATCTGAAATGAGATCAGGTTCATGGACTCTGGGGAAATTCACTTGTTATAGCAGCTGATGTCAAAACCAGGTCGACTAGAGAACATGAGAAAAAGTATTAAGCATCATAGAAATAGGCAATACAAAATACTGGAAACACTGAGTATGTGTACTTTAACTACACACAGAGTACTTTGGGTAGAGAGAAGTACTAAGAGGAATGGTTCCTGAGCTGCAGGTCTGATGGACGTCCTGCTGACGCGTCCAGGTCCGAGTGCCGGAGGGGATTTGACCTGCACACTGTGTTGACCGGTCTATTCTTAGACGAGCTTATCAGACGTCATGTTCCCTTTATAATCCCCATCACTTCATTATGGTTTGAACTGGTTCCTGCAGCCGGCCACTGAAGCTCCTGAAGGAACCGCGTGGTGATAGCGTGAAGCCAGACGCCTGAAGCAGAACGTGTGGGCCCGGCCTCATGCTCAGCTGCTCCACCATATGTCCCATGTGTCTGGGGCGGCAGGATAATGAGCTTAGTCCTGGAGGAGCCTGAGTGCCTCTGAGCAGGGCAGCAGGAGGCCAGCTCACAGTATTACTCTCTGGAAACTTCTAAATACAAGTATCAGCCTGAAGAAGTTCTTGAAATCATATAATTCAATCTGATGTAGAAGGAACTATTCATTCCCTTTCCATACTCATGCCTCTTATTGTTACATTCACCTATTTATATATTAACATTTACATAACATTCTATTTTTATATCATCAGAATCAGAATCAGAATCAGAAAGTGTTTATTACCAAGTAGGTTTACACCTACCAGGAATTTGCTCTGGTTATTGGTGCATACAATGAACATAGAAACATAAAAACACAATAAATACAATACACATAAGAAAAGCAATAAAAAAAACCAATTTATGTTTACTCATATTTTCTAATATTTATACAAAGGAAAATTTATTTAGACATAAAAATATATATTAAAAAATATATATAAAAGATAAAGATATAAAAAGTGAAATGCAAATCATAATGCAAAATGTATACTATAGTGAACTAATTTATATAGATCATTTGTATTGATATATTTCCAGACATCTTTATTTAGTTATACTATATAGTATACTTCTATTTAATATTCTGTGGTGAAATTATACCCATATCCATCTATCTATATAAACATATATAGTCATATTTATATAACAATGAAAACCATAACTCATATATACTTTTATTTCCATATCTCCTGATACACATGACCAAACAGTTTAGATTCTTTACTTAATACGTTTCTATTATTTCTGCCTGTAGTTAAAGGTGTTTCACTGTATTTTAATATTTAATTTTCTTTATTGTTTTATGCTTTCAAAGGTTCTCTCTCAGCTCATTCTGATCATCTGCTCCTGTAACACGTGGATTTCCCTGTAAAGTGAAAATCTTCTCTTGTCCTTCAGTCCGAGGCCTCGGGCTCTGACTCCGGGGACGATGAGCATCGGGGGGGCGGCGTCCCTCTCGTGGTGAACAACCACCTGGCCTCAGGAGAACGTCTGGACCTGAGCGGCATCTTCTTCTCCAACGAGGAGTACTACAGCAAGCTGGAGGAGCTGAAGAAGGCCCACCTCCGCACCATGGCCGAGCTGGAGAGCATGTACCGACGGAAGCTGCAGCTGAAGTTCATGGAGCCTCTGGACCTGACGGCGCTGGAGGCCGGGCACAGGTTCGAACCACAGCCTGAAAACAAAGATGGACGACATCACAGCTTCCAGAAGTGAAGGAGAAACATCTGGATCGCTGTGATGTTTGTTCAAGTGTTTGGTTTGAATGAGTTTCTTGATGATAGATCTCCCTCTGTGGTTTGAACACAGACAGAACGTTTACAAAAGGTCAAAGGTGAAACTCCTTCATCCTCCTCATGGCGCCATGTTGATATCCACAGCACAACAGTCTCAAGCTCCAGTGTGAAGGATGTACTGGTATCTACTGGTGAATTTCAACCAAATGAATAACGCTCAGTCTCCCAAGTAGGTGGGCGAATCTACGGTGGCCCTCAGGGGACAATCAGGCCAGAGATATGAAGGCTCAATCTAAAGAAACTAAGTCTCTTAGTTTAGTTAACTAATGAAAACACATTATTTAGTTTTGTCCTCCTCACTGTGAAGATTAAATATCTTTAGGTTTCAAACTTTTTCAATTTGTCGCCCTGAGAAACATGTGATGGACAGTTTTAGAATTCTGTGAAGACGAAACGATGAATCAGCTGTTTGAACCAAGAATAGACAGATTCATAAAGAAATGAGTGCAAGTTGTTTTATATTTTGCAGATGGAGTTACATGAACACCAGCTGGAAATGTCAATGTTCATTTGTTACAAAAAGCAACTTCTTCCTGGTGAACACTTCATTTTACTGAGTGCAGGTGCTTATTAATATTATATTTGTATTTCTAATCAGGCTTCCGTGGTCAAGCAGCAGCCCAGCAGCGTCTCACCGACTGAGAAGGTCCCACTCGGCCGTGGAGCTCAGGAGGAGTTCAGGACACTTGGACTCGTCAGACGAGGATGAAGAAGTCAGAAACGAAGTGGAGGAGACAGGCCTGCTCTTCTCTCCCCAGGAACACATCAGGAACATGTGGAGGGACTTCAAGCTGTCACCAAGCACCCGTCACCTGACGTCCTCCTCGCTCCAGAGTCTGCCGGGAGACCAGAAGAGATCAGGAAAGAGGAAAGGCAAGAAGAGGGAGACCTGGAAACACAAGGTGACGATCCCCAAGCCGTTCCACATGACCCTGCGTGAGGCTGAGAGACAGAAGCTGGGCATCAGGACGCGGACAGAGATCGAGCTGGAGAACGTGGAGCTGCGGCGGCAGCTAGAGGAGCTGACCGAGTGCCAGAGGAAGTTCCGTGCCAGCCCCGTCCCGGCACATGTTCACCTGCCGCTCTATGAAGAGCTGCAGGAGCAGAAGGGCGAGCGGCAGAGGAACAAGCGAGAGCGAGAAGAGCAGCACCTCCAGAGCATCCAGAAACCGTTCAGCTTCCTGGAGAGGGAGCGACTCAAGAAGGAGCAGAAGCAGCTGCATGTCCCACAAGCGTCCCACCAGGACCGAGTCAAGCCCTTCAAGGCCAAGCCGGTGCCCAGGGCCGTGTACGCTGCCGCGTCGGGGGAGCAGATGAAGGATGAGCAGCTGTATCGCTCCATCAAGATCCAGATGAGAGCTCAGGAGCTGCTCCACGGGGCCTCCATGCCTCCCAGCATGCTCTCACGACGACTCAGTGAACGGAAGAAGACCAGAGACAAAGGCAGCGATGCAGCCGGGGGGGGCAGCGGCTTCCCCCACAGACCCCAGATCAACAAAGAGGTGCCGGACTTCGACGCCAGCTACAGACGCTTCAAGAAGCACCTGGAGAAACGAAAGGAGGTGAAGCCCACGACCACATGTGAACCCTTCGACCTGAAGACGGCTCAGATCCCCTCGCACCGGGAGCGCATCCTGGCCGACATCGAGAAGGAGCAGAGCAGCCCCCGGACGCTGCGCTGGCCACACATCAGCTCCGAGGCGACTCGGACACCAAACTCCAGCCTCTGCTCCTCCCTCTCCGGCAGCCTGGAGCTCCTGCCCACCAAAGGCACAGATACCACCAAAAAGCGCCATGAGGCCGTGAGGTATCATCTTAGGACCCCGAGGGCTTCCACCTCAGATCTCAAATATCCAGTTGAAACATGTCCACCACAGCAGCTGTCTTTTGAGTTTGGCATCTGAATCCTAGTGGAACTCCTTTTCCCATCATCCCCAGCAGAGCAGTGTGTTAGTCCTCACAACCCCCCTAGCTGGTTGTTGCACCCATGTCCTCTACTAGCTGCCCCTGCTGTCCTGAAGTCCCCGTCCCAACCCTCCTCCATCTGTGACCGGTCTGTCTCCCTGAGTAGAAAGGTGCTGGAGCAGAGGAGGAAGGCCGGAGAGGAGGAGGAGCAGTGGAAGGAGAAGCAGAAGCAGAGGGAGAGGAAGCTGCAGCGGGTGGTGTTGAAGCGAGCCCAGGTCAACGACCCCCACACGGCCCTGTCCCAGACCCACCAGACCAAACTCAAAGAGTTCAGGTCCAGTGAAACCAGCAGCACAAACCTTCCTTTGTGCTGTTTGTCAACTAGTTGTGTGTTTTTTTAACGAAACGGGCGACTCACTGTTGTGTTGCTGAACTCTGCAGGAAGCGAGACCTCCAGCGCAGGAGGGAGTACCAGCAGGAGGTCCAGGAGATGCAGCAGCGGGTGAAGGGGAGGCCGCTGCTGCTGGAGCAGGTTGCACAGGTGAGAATAGAGACTTTAGAAACTGCTGCTGAACTATCACTTTATTCACTCAAGCTTCAATGAGACTGAACATCTACACTCAGAAAGATGGAAATGATAAACACTTGTTATGTTTAATATAGAACCTTTGGTAACAGTGTTTAAAAATGTTCTTAATAATCATAAAATGATGTACAGGAAAAAGATGATCAAGCACAAACTGAAAAGATTCAATTCTATTTTATTTGTATAGCACCAAATCCTAAAATACATCATCTCCAGGTTCTTTACATAGAAAGTCAAGACCTTAATGCAAATGAATATATGCAAGCAGAAAGGAAATAATAGTATTAATATGAAAAATGACTCTATTATATCACATCATAAAGTTAAAAATATAAGCAAAGACTTAATGAGGTGACCTGGGGGAAGGTTGATGAAGATGTTCCAGAGTTTCTTCTTCAGCTGTGATCACCTTCACGTTGAGCAGCTGTCTGAACCTGTGCTCTGCCACCAGAGAAACGCCAAACAGGCGGCGGAGAAGCGCTACACGGCCGCGGTGACCGGCTGTGACGTGACGGAGGAGTTCATCTGCAGCAAAGCAGCTGAACCAGGATCAGCCCACAGCGCCTCCCGGTCCAGTGACAGCAAACACAGGTAGATCTGAGACCTCCTCACAACACAAAGCTCAAAGGATGACGGTGGAGAATCGATAACTGTAAACCTCGTCATGTTTTTAGATTCTCCTTAAACACTAATATTTAATGTGACTTCTGACAGAATCAAATCAAATCCAGTGTCGCGTGGAACAACACACATCAGGTTTTATCAGTTATCACAGAGCGTAGATGATCAAGTAACTGCTGAAGAGGGAAACAGGAAGTGCTCATTTAGAAACTGTAAATAAAGATGAACCACATGACGGCTCCCAGAAGGGAAGCCAAAGCGTCTCTATCGCCCCCTGGTGTCTGGCTGAAGTATAGGCTATAGGTTCCGCCTCCTCCATGATAGCAGATGGGACATGGACCACATTAATAAATCTCTGTGTCATTTCAGGTTGTTTTTATCTCACTGACGTTTGTTCAATGATTCTGATCAGTTTGGATTAATGAGTTATTTGATGATATAAACGGGGCTGAGACGTCACGGTTGGTTGAGCGAGTGTACCAGCGTGACCTTGACACGGCGGCTCAATCCCCCGACCACCACTGCACAGACTCTGACTCCCAGAGCCCAGGGCTTGTTTTTCAGACAGTGGGAGGAAGTGGAGAAGTGTCGTCCATCTTGAGCACATCTCAGCTCTGACTACCTGGAGGAGTAAAGTAGATGTGAAGTCAGAACGTTTCCACCTTCTGGCAGATCTCACCAGTTCAGTGACCGAGAAGACGAACCCAGTTCTGAGGGACAGTGGGTTTATATCTCAGGTCTAACGGTGAAAGTGTTTTCTTCTGTTCATCAGTGACCAGGAGGACGCAGACCTGGGGTTTCAACCTGTCCGCTACAGGAAAGTCTTCCTGGACGACGAAGACGTGGACGATCCCAGCGAGAGGGGGGGGCGAGGGACGGAGGACAGGGACAGTGACGAGGACTCGTCGAACCGCCACCGTGGGGACGACCCCGTCGGTCACCGTGGAGACGATCAACATGGCTCAGATGACAGTTACCACTACTCTGACGACCATGAGAACTACTCAGACGACAGCGAGGGTCACACTGCACGGCCCGAAGCCACAGAGTGATGTCATCAAAGCTTTGATGGAGAAACCTGATCCTCACTGACAGAGCGGCGAGGAGGAAGCTTCTCGTTCCGGGAACGATGACACAGTCCCACGTATTAAGAGTGTTGGACCCTGGTGGAGGTTTGAGGCTCAGAGCTACATGCATTAAATACATTTGTATTATGGAAACCGTTTGGGCTCAAAATGTGAGATGAGGATACTTTCAAAATAAAGCTATGGCTGTTTTTTTATTCATCAATAATCAGGCCGTTTACTTTTAAATACCAGTTCTCTTGCACAGCGTTGTGTTAGATGTTTGCTGTTGGCCCACCCTGAAGCTGAAACAGTTTGAATAAACCTTTAAACTGGCTGCAGTCATCTGCTGCTGGGGGCAGTGGTGGATAAAGTACTTGAAAGCCAAACTTGAGTAAAAGTACAGATATCTTACCTGAGACTGAAGGTTATCAGGATGCAGCTATATGTTTTTATTTATATTTCAGTGGGCTACATCTTATTTTATACATTCCCACAAGTATGGGGTAGACTCAAATAGACCCGCATTGTTCTGTGTTTAATTTATTTCAAAGTAGGCCGACACTTGCTTGTGTATTTTTTCCTCCTCTTCATAAGATTTTGCTGTTGTCCTTTGTTGTTACCGGTAAAAATAGCAATAAAATGTCAACAGTTTTCTTTATTGTCGTTCTATGATTTCATAAATGTAACAAACTATAGTTTGTATATGTATGTATATATATATAAAACGTTATAAGCTGTGTTATCAAATATGTTATCAGACTATAAGAAGTAGAAAGTACAGAAATGTGTATTCAGATGTATCGAGTATAAGTATAAAGGCATCATGGAAATAAATACTCAAGAAAAGTAGAAATATGTGACAAAGTATTGTGTATGTACGTAGTTACTGTACTTAAATAGATTTAAGTATTTGTACCTTCTCAACAGAATGATGTACAAGCTTCCCTCAAACTAAGACTTGTGTTCCCCTCTTAGATTTAAAATATTTACCGCTATATAAAATATATCACTAATAGCACTGGTGGGGGGGATTGTGCAGATCTTGATCCCAGTGTGACTTTGTGTTTATGAATTTTTATTGTGTTGCTGCTGCAGATTGTGAGTGTGTCTTGTTGGGAAGTAGTTCTTGATCTCACTGTGACTTCCTGGTTGAATAAAGATAAATTATGATAATTGATTATTTAATCTCATTTATTCCAGTTTCATGTGTTTGCTGAGGGCAGAGCAGGGGGAGGGACTTTGATGCGGATCGACAGCTCCATTGGACCAATGACAACGCGTGACGACAGCACGGGGGAACCAATCACAACGCACGGTGGGCGGGTACATAGTCCAAATTTTACGCGGCGCGCGACGGGCCGAAACACCGAGAATGAGAATCCCGGTTTGAACCGGATTGAACCGGTCCGAGGTTGGAAGCATGAGCGGAGAGGACGCGCGGAGCCTCACGCTGTAGAGCCGGACCTGCCCCACACTGTGTGCGACCACTGACCGAAATAAAGTCTCTCACTGCGGGCTGACGAGCCGCAACACCGACTCTGGGCTGTTAGCTTAGCATCACGCTAGCCGCCAGACCCGAATCCTCATTGACTTTGCCATTAGCACGCTAGCTGGCTGTTAGCCTGTTGGGAGTCGACTGTAGTGACAGGTAAAGAACGCCATGGTCCACCGCGGCTGAGGAGGAGACACGACCGACCGGAGAGGTTCGAACACGGCCACCAGGACCCACACGCACCCGGGGCGGACGTTTAAAGTTTCCGCTGACGGTCACTGCCGGTGTCACCCAGGACGGCTAGCGTTAGCTTTATGCTAGCGGGGGTTAGCAGCGGAGGAAGCGTGCCAGGAGATACGAGTGGTTCGGTCTTTTTCGCGCATCGAGAACATTCACATCCTCGCGGTTCAGCCGCAGCTCGCACCGGGCCACGGAGCCACGGACCCTCGCTCCAGACGAGCCGGACGGAACACACCAGGTAAGCGGAGCCTCGGCGGCATCCAGCAGCTCAGGCACCCGGCGTGGGGCGAGCAGCCGGCGGAGCCCCGGGGGGTGATCCGCCGGCTGCAGGACGAACCTAGATCCGCTCACTGTAGCCGGGGGGCTAGCTTCCCCGCCATGGGTTCCCATCGGACGACAAACGGGGGCCGAACTGGTTTCTGTGTGTTAGTGAGGATGCTGCTCAGTGCCCCCGGTGACCGGGTGGTGGCGCTGTCTCACGCGTCTCCAGCCTTGGCTCAATGGGTGTCGTAGTCGGACCACGTGGGCCGACGCCTGCCTCGGGCACGCTGCCCTGACTCTGAGCAAGAAGAACTCGTTTCTGACACGAAAGGGAATCGAACCCCGCTTGTGATTCATTCATCTATTTTAGCTCATTACCGCTTTCACGTATGACTGGTTTCCATTAGTGTGTCACGTGTGCTCAGCCTAAACTGGGCGTATAAGACTCACTTATCAAGTACGAAGAAGAAACGAGTCACAGCATCAATTACAAAACCGAGTTCTTTTTCAAGATTTAGAAATCCAACTTATGAGCTTTTGAATCAAGTTACCGTTCAATTTCAAAATAAGACGTACCTGTCTTCATTGTGTGTACCCCACACACTTCAGAGATAAACAAACGCTTAAAAACATGTCGCACAACATTCAAATCAATGTTTTAAACCTCTTCACTGTGTTTACACAATGCATATGAGACTTACTGAACTTTCGTTATATTGCTATTGACGATTATTGAGGTAATCACTGTTATTGATTTGTGGCCAAGGCTTATCTAAGTCACACTACTATCCACTGTTTCAGTTCCTAATGCTGTACTTTGTGTGTACTTTGTGTGTCAGCAGTGCGCTGGTTAATGTTGATAATTCCTTCTCCACCCAGAAGCTCTATGCCAGCAGAAATGACGATGTTGGCCGATCACCCAGCCAGGCAGCTGCTGGACTTCAGCCAAAAAATGGACATCAACCTTTTGGACAATGTTGTCAACTCCATGTACCATGACATTGGTTCCCAGGTGAGACTGTGCTTCCCCTTCAATCAGCTGGAGAGGATTCAGTGCAACGCTGGGAATGAACAGCTCATGAGTTGAATAAAACCAGAAATCAGAAAGTTTTCTGTGTCTTCTCTTGTAGCAACGGGTGGCTCAGGAAGTGCTGACCAACTTGAAGGACCACCCAGATGCCTGGACGAGGGTCGACACTATCCTGGAGTTCTCTCAGAACATGAAAACCAAAGTAGGAGCCCGACACACACAGTTTTTTTGTCGCTGCTGTCAGTTGTGTTGGGTTCAACTGTACCACGTTGCTTGTGTTCATTGATTTTTGCCTATACTCCATCGTGGTTCTCCCCTGTGTGTAGCTGCTGGTGCGAGCTCTGAATGTCTGTTTCTCTCTCAGTATTATGCGCTGCAGATTCTGGAGGTAGTCATTAAAACACGCTGGAAGATTCTTCCGAGAAATCAATGTGAAGGTAAAAATCAGTTTAGTGACGTTAAACAATCAATAGATTTTGTCTATTTTGAGTTTTTTTGATGTTTCCAATTAAACACATTGGTATGTTTTCAGGAATCAAGAAATATGTGGTCGGTCTGATCATCAAGACGTCTTCTGATCCCGCCAACATGGAGGTGAGTTTCTACTCATACAGGATTCTGATGTGAAGCCGCTTTGTGCTGCTTGACACTGATCTCGCTGTTTTCATGTTTCTTTTGCAGAAAGAAGGAGTTTACATCTCAAAACTCAACATGATCCTTGTTCAGGTAAATCATTTTTTTTACATTTGCTAACACCAGACATGAAGTGGTTAATAACACGGAGCTCCTCGTCTTCTCCTTACTGGTCTAGATCCTGAAGCAGGAATGGCCCAAACACTGGCCCACGTTCATCAGTGACATCGTGGGTGCGAGTCGGACCAGCGAGAGCCTCTGTCAGAACAACATGATCATCCTCAAGCTGCTCAGCGAAGAGGTCTTTGACTTTTCCAGTGGCCAGATGACCCAGGTGAAGGCCAAGCACCTCAAAGACAGGTAACTGGAAACGTCTGTGTGTGGTGAAGTGTGTTGTTCAAGAGGTCGCACCGTTTCACAGCTTGAGAATTGTTCCTATTCTGTCTGTAAAAATTCCCCAGGCAGTAAAATCACAAAAGTATAGTTTTGGAGGTATTTTCAGCTCCACGCAGTAACTAAGACTCTGCAACAACAGGTTATTAATACAGTCAATAATCTTTATGTTCCTCCCTTTCAGCATGTGCAACGAGTTCTCCCAAATATTCCAGCTGTGCCAGTTTGTGATGGTAAGACAACGTTGACCGAACCGTCGTCAGCATCTGCCTCCAGTCGTTAATAAGCTGTTCTCACACTCACCTTCTTCTTCTTCTGAGCAGGAGAACTCTCAGAACGCTCCTCTGGTGCACGCCACACTGGAGACGCTGCTCCGCTTCCTGAACTGGATTCCTTTAGGTTACATCTTTGAAACCAAACTCATCAGCACGCTGGTCTACAAGGTAAACCACCTCATGTCCCTTCAGCTAATCTAAACCTCAACTGTTTGTTGTATGACAATGTATATCAATTATTTCTTAAACTTCCAATTAATGTGTCATGTGAAGAATATTAAATGGTTTCAGCTTCTAATGAGTGTTTGTTTTCAGTAATATATTCTCATGAATTTTCAGTTTGACAAACTGAGCAATTTCAAGTAGTTACTTTGCATTGTTTTGATTATAGAAAAGTTTATAGACCAGAGCCAATCAATTACTGGTATATCACATTTTTAACAATCTTTAGTTCGTGCCCTTACATTGAATGTTGTCCGACATCTGAATTGTAAGTGGACACTTTTCATAGGAAAATTCTTCCTGACGTTCAACACAGAGTGGACAGTGGACCTGGGGCTCAGTCACTGACCTGCTCTGTTCTTTGTGTTTCAGTTCTTGAACGTGCCCATGTTTCGCAACGTGACGCTGAAGTGTTTGACAGAGATCGCTGGCGTGACCGTCAACCAGTACGAGGAGCAGTTTGTCAACCTGTTCACGCTCACCATGACCCAGCTCAAACAGGTACACACAATCATTCTGAGTGCGTCCTACTTACCTTAATTGCGCTCAGTGTGATTATACACAAGCACATTTACTCTCATTGCACACATTGACACTTTGTGAAAGCCCTGATTCCCCCCCCACACACACACGCACACCACGGCCACACATGCACCACGTCTGCAGGAAGCACAAACTAGACTTATTGCACACAAACACTCTTTGTACAATTCAGCGCTACGTTAAACTCCTGTATCAAAAAAAGATGAAATGTATTGTTTTAACCGACAACACTACTGAGCCGCACACTAGGACAAACACACACAAATGTTTTTTACACAAAGAACTAACTTAATGTATAACATTTGCCAAATTAAGAAGACGGCTCAAACCAGCAGCCATTGTGGAGATGAATCGATACTGTGCGACTCAACAGAGACGAGAAGCGAGAGGCCTCACTCTTACAGTTTATAGTCTAGATAATGATGAGTTGATTTGTGGTCTGTTCAGATGCTGCCTTTGAACACCAACATCAGAGTGGCCTACGCCAATGGAAAGGACGACGAGCAGAACTTCATCCAGAACCTCAGCCTGTTCCTCTGCACCTTCCTCAAAGAACACGGCCAGCTCGTCGAGAAGAGACCGAACCTGCGAGAGTCACTGATGGAGGTGAGAGGACAAGACCACTTCCTGTTGTGACAGAAAATAGATGTGATCAGAAGCAACTGAACATTTCCACTGTTTAAACAGAGCTTTGTTTATCAAGTGGAAAGGTCAATTTAAATAGTGGTCCGTGTGCATGAGTAAACAAAATGGCCGATCTCAGTTGGTGGCTTTTAGTCCTTTTCTCCCTCTCAGTTTGTTAAAACTGAAACTCCCTTTCTCTCTGGTGATCTTCTTCTCCCGCCTCTTCTGTGGTGTCCACTTCTATAAAGACATATATTTGGGACAGATTGCAGTGAGAAGAGCCGCCTCTCCCATGGCTGTTTGTCAACCTACAGATGTAAAGACAGTAATTGTTTCAGGATGAGACTGAGAGGAAGACTGCAATTTAACCAAGAGAAGATTGTTGCACGTTCCCTGAGATCTAGTGTAGTTAGTGTTTGTCCTGTGAAGCAGCAGCAGGTTGTCGGGTCCAACTCGTTCACAACAACAGGAACATGTGGGGAACATTCAGGAGAGGGGCGGAGCCTGTAGAGCAGCAGGAGGCTTCCTGAGATATTTGTATTCTTCCAGTTTCACGTCATCAACACGCTCAAGAAATTTAGAGATAAATGATTGTTGGCTCTTATTGCTCTAGTTAGAGACAAAATAAAGTGAATCTTAACGTGGTGCGACAAGTGGTTGAGCCTGAGGCCACAAACCAACTCAGACAGTTTACAGTTCAATCTCTGCAGGTATCATAATGTGACCCCTGTGCACTCTGTCTCCAGGCCCTGCACTTCATGTTGCTGGTGTCAGAGGTTGAGGAGACGGAGATCTTCAAGATCTGTTTGGAGTATTGGAACCACCTGGCAGCCGAGCTGTACAGGGAGAGTCCCTTCTCCACGTCCAGCACCCCCCTCCTGTCCGATGTCCCTCCACGAAGACACCTCTACCTGCCCGTGCTGTCCCAGGTACGTGTCTCATCCAGCGCACAGTCACAGATCACACATGTATAAACTGATTAACTGCACAAATGAAAACCAGTTGTGGATTATTGAAGTGGGCGATTTTGTGTGCATTTCATGCATAGATATACTGCAGTTGTAGAACGAGCTTGCTTCATATAACTGAGGCCTCCTCCTCCTCCTCTTCTTGTAGGTACGTTTGCTGATGGTGAGCCGCATGGCCAAACCAGAGGAGGTGCTGGTGGTGGAGAACGACCAGGGTGAGGTGGTCAGGGAGTTCATGAAAGACACGGACTCCATTAACCTCTACAAGAACATGAGGGAGACTCTCGGTTAGTTGCTTACCGACTGTGTTCATCAAATATTCTGTTTCAGATAAATACATTTAAAAAACGCATATCCTAATCCACCTGTCTCTCTCTGTGTTCAGTGTATCTGACTCATTTGGACTACGGAGACACTGAACGCATCATGACTGAGAAGCTCCACAATCAAGTGAACGGCACTGAGTGGTCGTGGAGGAACCTGAACATGCTCTGCTGGGCCATCGGCTCCATCAGCGGAGCAATGCACGAGGAAGATGAGAAGAGATTCCTAGTCACAGTCATCAAGGTGCAACATGTGACAAGCGTTTTAATAGATCCTGACCTCTCTCTCTCTTTCTCCAAGAGCATTTAACCCAGCCAGTTATTGATAAAGTAGTTGTATGTTCTCAGGATCTGCTCGGCTTATGTGAACAGAAGAGAGGGAAAGACAACAAGGCCATCATAGCGTCCAACATCATGTACATCGTGGGTCAGTATCCTCGCTTCCTGCGAGCACACTGGAAGTTCCTCAAGACGGTCGTCAACAAGTTGTTTGAGTTCATGCACGGTGAGAAACTCGATTAACTCTGTGGGTCGGATGTAATAGATTTCTTTAAATGTTTAATCTGTGAATTAGAAATTAGTTAATTGTTCAATCTAACTTGGTGGAAACTGTGTTTTCTGTCAGACTGATCATGCGTCTCCTGTTCCTCCTCACACAGAAACACATGACGGCGTTCAGGACATGGCGTGTGACACCTTCATCAAGATTTCCCAGAAGTGCCGTCGTCACTTTGTCCAGGTTCAGGTGGGAGAGGTGATGCCTTTCATCGACGAGATCCTCAACAACATCAACACCATCATCTGTGACCTGCAGCCACAGCAGGTCCGTCCCTCAGCGCTCACTTCTCAATGTCCTCAGTTTATATTTTATGCCCTTGTGCGTTTTGGTGGTCGAGGTCAGGTTTGCTCTGACATCACAACACATTTGCTTCTTCACTACTTGTTTACTGAGTCTGGACGGACATGGATTTAATCTGTAATCTGACTTATTGGCAGAGGCAACAACTCAGAAGCAGAAATCCTGGTTCAAAACCTTTATATTTAAACTATAGATGTAACTTCCTGTCCCTCGTTTCCACAGGTCCATACATTCTACGAGGCGGTGGGCTACATGATCGCGGCTCAGACCGATCAGGCAGCTCAGGAGCTTCTCATAGAGAAGTACATGCTGCTCCCGAACCAGGTGTGGGACAGCATCATCCAGCAGGCCACCAAGGTGAGGAAGGGTCAATTTAGAATCTGCTTTTCATGGCTCCAAACATTCTCATTAAATGCAGCCTGAAGTGTAGTTTATTTTAAAACTGCTGCTTTTGCTAAACTGGGTGCTCTGTTGCAGAATGTGGACATCCTGAAGGACGCGGAGACGGTGCGTCAGCTGGGCAGCATCCTGAAGACAAATGTCCGAGCCTGTAAAGCTGTCGGTCATCCCTTCGTGGTCCAGCTGGGACGGATCTACCTGGACATGCTTAACGTTTACAAGTGTCTGAGTGAAAACATTTCCTCGGCCGTCCAGACTAATGGTGAGTCTGCTCCCTCTGTGTGTGTCTGTCTTAGTTTAACTGTTGTCTCTGGGTCTGGAATGGAACACGCAGGGAAACCTTAAGACTTAACAAAAATACAGTGATGAACTGGTGAAAGAAGAATAACGTTTCTAATATAACTTAACCAGTAAATCAACCTGATAACGTGTTGAAGCACAAACCTTCTTTCACTTTTTCATTGAACAGTTCTGACTCTTTTTAATCTGAGACCTGATACAGTGGTTTTCTGGGTCAGTGTCTTGTGTTTTTCATAAGGAACTCGAGTGTGAGGAACTTTGTTTGTTTGTTTGTCGGCTTTAACCATTTCTTTTTAATTGTTCTGGCTCCTTCAGGAGAGATGGTGACCAAGCAGCCTCTGATCAGGAGCATGAGGACGGTGAAGAGAGAGACACTGAAGCTGATCTCGGGTTGGGTCAGCCGCTCCAACGACCCTCAGATGGTGAGTGCTGCAGTTTCTTTATTTTCACTCATACTCACATTGGGAGGTGGCCTGAGACGCACGTGGACACAACTTTGGAAAACCTTACTTCACAGCAAGCTTCATTCATTCAGTCTCTACTGACTCACACACACACACGCACACACAATGACATCAGACACACAACGTTATAGGGTCTTTGTGAAATGTCCATGTTTTTCTTTTCCAGGTGGGAGAGAACTTTGTGCCCCCCCTGCTGGAGGCTGTGCTCATCGACTATCAGAGGAACGTCCCAGCTGCTCGGGAGCCTGAGGTCCTCAGCACCATGGCAACCATCGTCAACAAGCTGGGCGTGCACATCACCGGGGAGATCCCCAAGATCTTTGACGCCGTCTTCGAGTGCACGTTGAATATGATCAACAAGGTGTGTTAGACGTGTGTAACCGCACTGGGCCCCAGGTGGAACAGTCTTAAGAACACAGGTAAACTCTGACATTGTGTTTTTATTTTCTTCTCTGCCATCAGGACTTTGAAGAATTCCCAGAACACAGAACTCACTTCTTCTACCTGCTCCAAGCCGCCACATCCCAGTGTTTCCCAGCCTTCCTGTCCATCGCCCCGGCCCAGTTCAAACTGATACTGGACTCCATCATCTGGGCCTTCAAGCACACGATGAGGAACGTGGCCGACACAGGTCCGAACCGACACCGACCCATCCTGTCACACACAGCTCACTTTTCTTAAAGAACATAAAATGTTGAGGAAATAAGTTGTTAGAAAGTTAATCCATTAGATCATTGGTCATTTCTCTGAATCTGTAAGTGAAGCCGTATTTGTAGGTTTAATTATTTGTCTAAACAAGTAAGACACAAGTTACTTTTACAGCTACAGGAGATGAATGTTTTAGAGATACGATTTATCTATGATTTTTCCAACATCTGTTTAAATTGTTCCAGTCTTTTTTTCCTGACTTTTGTTTCTCGGTGTAACGAGTGTCTTCTGGTCTCAGGTCTTCAGATCCTCTACACTCTCCTGCAGAACGTGTCCGGTGAGGACGCGGCGGCACAGAGCTTCTACCAGACGTACTTCTGTGACGTCCTGCAGCACATCTTCTCTGTGGTCACCGACACCTCTCACACTGCAGGTAAACAGGCTGATCTGCTGCCATCACTGTGTTGGCTTTTACAACAAGGGGCACATTCACATTAAAACGAGCCCTGCCCCCCCCTCTGCAGGTCTGACGATGCACGCCACCATCTTGGCCTACATGTTCAACCTGGTGGAGGAGGGGAAGGTGAGCGTGGCCCTGAGCGCAGCCAGCCCCTCCAACAACCAGGTGCACGTCCAGGAGTACATCGCCAACCTGCTGAAGACGGCTTTCCCCCACCTGCAAGAGTAAGTCGATCTCATGAGTCGCATGTGTTCTGCTAAAGTTTCCAGTGATTCACTGCCTGTTGGTTGAAGATGTTTTACATAAACACACTGACAGGGATTAAAGGAAACCGCTGCTCCAATAGACACAGTGCACTTACACTTTAAACACACTGTGAGTTAAAGCTGCTGCTGTGTTCATAGTTTTCAGTCCTAGAACACAGAAGTAAGTCAGCACTTTAAAATGTTCTTGCCTATTTTGATTTAGATAGAAAAATGCTTCAGAGAGAGTATGTTGGATTTAAGAGGATCTCTTAGCTTAAGGAACATACTACTTGTGTTTACGTTTGATGTAGAAAATGTTCAAATGTTCATGTTGTGCGTTCTCAGACGTGTTGCTAATCCATTGCCTTGTGTTCAGTGCCCAGGTGAAGGTGTTTGTAACGGGTCTGTTCAGCCTGAATCAGGACATCGCTGCCTTCAAGGAGCACCTGAGGGACTTCCTGGTGCAGATCAAGGTGAGGGTCCTACACCAGGAAAGATGTGGATTTATTAAAACGACAATAATGATGAACAACAACAAACTTCATATGGATGTAGCCTTAGCAAGTGAATGAGTAGTCTGGACAAGAGCAAATGAGGCTATGGATGAGTTGTTCTGTTTGTTTCAGGTAGAAACGAGGCTCCTTATGATCTGATTGAGATTAGATTGTGCATCATTCATTTATTTTCTATAAAAAAACCTGTGTTCAAAGTTAGCTCATTATGTTGATGTATTAAATAGATGCGTACGGTATGTAATAGTAAAATTAATTGTGCATGAAAACAAGTCTTCAAAAGAAAAACAACTATTATGTTGCATTTGAACAAACTGTAGTAATTCTTTGATTGTATTTTGCAAATACTTGAGCTCAGACAAATCAGTACTTAAACACTAATCTGATTGGAGGCATTTACTATAAACTGTACTGTAATCTGCATCAGATTATTTTAATTATTGAGTGGAGGGATGAGCACGTCTCGCTCTGTGGGAACATGGTCGTTGGGCTCTGAAGCCTAAAGCCTCTGCGTGTGTGGTCCTGCAGGAGTTTGCCGGCGAGGATACGACGGACCTGTTTCTGGAGGAGAGGGAGGCGTCTCTGCGCCAAGCCCAGGAGGAGAAACACAAGCTCCAGATGTCTGTGCCCGGAATCCTCAACCCCCACGAGCTGCCTGAGGAGATGGGCGACTGAAGGAGGAGTGGCGGTGGCGGTCGGCGTGTACAGAACAAATCTGAAGGGGAGGTCAAGAGAGAGCAAGGACGCTTCCTGTCGATAGATTTTCTTTTCAAGTGTGTTTGTGTGCAAGTGTGTGTGTGAAGAGAAGAATAAGGGGCCAGAGAAAAGGACCCCAGCACTCGGTTGTACATCGACCAAATCTATGTCAATATGTAAATGAGCAAAGACCCTCGAACCCTCGTCCCTGGCGCGATTTCCTTTTTTCCCTCAACTTATTTTATATACATTTTTTGTTTAAGCTGCCATCTTTTGTAAATTCTTTGGTGATTAAAGCTTTATGTTTGGCCTTATGGTTCTGTTACACCTGCATGAAGTCGAAAGAATTAAAGGTTATTTTTAATCTCTCTTCACTCCCCCCCCCCTCACTTGTTAATATGTATTATATGATGTTGAGACACTTGCAGTGGTCAGTGGACGAACCGCTCTGCTTTCAGAAGTGCCACAGTGCAGAATGAATGTGAAGCTCGAGGGTCAACGTGGACCTTCCTTCGTTGTTTTGGTTCGTCAGTGTGTTGAATGTTTTTTTTTCTCCTTATCTCCGGCTCCCTGAGTGAATCGATCGGAGCTTTGGTCGGACCGCTCTGCGTTTGGATGAGAACGATGGCTGTGTGCATAATCATGCTGTTTGTAAAGCTGTCTTAGTACTCTGAGAATATAAAGTTGGCTATTTTTACAAATTTGACAGTGTGATTCTGCTTCTTACTTTAAAAAAACGACCACGGAGGTCACTGGAAAATACATGAAGGGTTAACAGCTGTGCTTCCAAGACATTTGGAAAATATTAAATTTTGTACATGTATATTTGTTTCCTACATTTTTTTCAAAGAAAACAGTTCCAATTAAGAAAACAAAGATTTGTCATTTTTCAACACCTAAGCTATATGTAAGATAGGATATACAATTTATAATTCCATCATAGTATCCTAAATGGGTGGATTCTATAATGCATTTTATTTCATATTAAAATACAGCTCAAAGTGCTTTACAATAAAATCTGAAACATAGAATAAGACCAATAAGAACATGTTTAAAATATTATTAAGATAAAGCAAAAAACTAGTATATAAAGAGAAGTAAAAACAATATAATTATAATTAAACAACCATTTTCTATGTTGCTTTTAATTAAACTATCAGAAATAGCTTGTCACTATACAATGTAAAATATAAATATAGTAAGCCGTTGTATGAATGTTTATATATATATATATAATTTAAATATGTATAAATTATAATACAAAATAAAAATATATGAATGTGGAATGGTATGTAAATATTTTTAAATATATTCCTACATTCCATTTGTTGTGAATTTCACAATAAGAGGCATACATATCAGATGTAATGTTATACTGTTGAGTAAATAAATAATAATAGTGTAGAACTTTACATTGTAAACGTTTTTTTTATTAAATTATATATTTTCCATTGTTATGAATCTGTTGCTCCTGAGAACTCGTAAACGTGACTTCGCTTGGTGAGATCTCGCGAGAGCAGCGGAGAAAGCCGAGCGGCCGGAGGAGACTCGCCGGAAACAGCCGATGTGTCCACACGCTGTCGCCCCCCCCTCCTGATCCAACATGGCCGCTGTGTCCAGTCTCTCCAGTGACGCTCAGCTCGGAGACTGACTCGGTTCCTCCGTCCTGAGCCTCTGGACCCCGACGGACTTCAGCCCCACTCGGACACTAACCGCCCGCTTGAGCGCGTCGTTGGTCCCGGTTGGTTTTAGCGGAATAACCTTCAGCCACCAGCCCCTCCTCTGGGCCTTTTACCCCCAAAAACAACCGCTCCCGGGGCCATGGTTTGAGCCGGAGCTCCCCGGGTTCCTCTTCAGGAACAATGTGTGAAAACTGCGCCGAGCTGGTGGAGGTGTTAAATGAAAGTAAGTGTCGGTCCACCGGCTCCTCGGCGGCTGTTAGCCCCGCTGCAGCTGGACGAGAGCCCGTTAGCATGGCGGCTAGCTGGGTCTAACTTTGTGGTTTGTGTGTGTCCGCCTGCGGCTGCTCTGCGTGCGGCCGCCGGACGGAGGAGGCTCCGGGGGTTGTGTGTGTGTGTGTGTGTGGCGCTGACAGCTCCGTGTCGGTGTCACGGGCTCGATCCGAACGCTAGACGCTGTTTCCCGTCCAGACTGGCAGCCAGCTCCGGGGCCTGTCTGTCAACCCCTCTCCAGCTAGCTGCCCGAGAAGCGACCACCTCCGGCCGCTGGGTGCGGGACGCGCCGCGGACCGCTCGGTGCGCCGGACCCCGGGGCTCGGCAGCGGGGGGTTCGGAGGCGGACCGCCGCTGCCGAGCCCCGGGCTCCGGAGCTGGATGGTGGGAGCTAGCGGAGTTAGCATGTGGAGCTAGCGAGCAGACTTTGTTTGATGTGTTTGTCAGGTCGGGGAGCTAACTGTCCACTCCGCTGCCTCCCCCATTGTTTTGCGGATCATCTTGGAAATGGCCTAAAACCCCCCCCCGGTAGTCCGCCGCCTGCTCCTGACCCCGGGGGGACCGGGGGATCTCCTCCGTGTCCGGGCTGGTTCCTGTTAAAGCCAGCGGCGGCTCTGCTTAGCCCCGAAAATTAATGGCTGCATCGAGGCACATATTTTGGCACAGCTCCTCCGTTAATCCCCGGTAGCTCGTGTGTTTCCGCAGATGTCCGGAGCGCACTCCGGTTACTCTCCGCTCGATTCGACGGAGACAGTTCACGCTAATCTCTCTGTTCATTCCCACTATTCACCTGCAGGCTGCACGTCCGCTGCAGGCTGCACACACAAGGCTGCGGTTCTTGCTAAAAACTTAGCCGTTAGTCCGGGTGTGCTCAGCAGGCCCCGCTGCACTCCACCGTGTCGGCTGCACACCGGACAAAGCGGAGCAGGCTCAGGGTGCTGCTTCACCCGGTGCATGCAGGGCTCGGAGCTGCTTCACCCGGGTGCATGGAGGGCTCGGAGCTGCTTCACCCGGTGCATGCAGGGCTCGGTGGGATGATTCACCCGGGTGCATGCAGGGATCGGAGCTGCTTCACCCGGTGCATGCAGGGCTCGGAGCTGCTTCACCCGGGTGCATGCAGGGCTCGGTGGGATGCTTTCTCCCGGTGCATGCAGCTCAGGGTGCTGCTTCACCCGGTGCATGCAGGGCTCGGAGCTGCTTCACCCGGTGAATGCAGGGCTCGGTGGGCATCGCTCGTTTTCCTGTGTGTGAAGTGAAAGCTCCCGCTGGCTGTGCAGGAATCCACTCATTCACACGAGCCTGCACCTGCACCATGGACTCACTCATTCAAACTGAGAGACACCTAGAACCAGACCCAGCTCCCTCTGACAGGCCGGTGAGATGTCTCTGAGACTCTCGGAGGACATGCACACTCTTGTGATGAGTGGCCACCTGTCTGTAGGCGTTTGTTGTTGTACAATATAAGGATGAATACATCAGGACACATGATGAGGGCTCGGTATCGTTTGGGTTTTTCAGATAGCGCTGCTCAATCGATGCTTTTAAAACCAGAACCAGTGTTGAAACGGGTCAGAACCCGTTCTCCTCATAAACACAAGCACAAAACCACACTTTAAAGTGCACATGACTTAATTAAACAAATATAAAGAAGATATGCAACATATTTATCAAATAAAAGAAACATCACTTAATGCACAGAATTGAATACAGCAAAATGCTCCAAACATCCATTGTCTCCACACTGCCAGGGGACAGGGACACACTGCCAGGGGACAGGGACACACTGCCAGGGGACAGGGACGCCCACACTGCCGCCTGATGGACATGTCATGGGGTCATGCAACAAGTTAAACCCGGCACATCCCTCTGGTTGTTGGTGTTCCTCCCTTCCTTTTCTTCTGTGGGTTTACTGGAGGATCACAACAAGGTGCACGCTGACTCCAGCTCTCCAAGCTGCAGCCGCTCCCCTGGTCCCTGCTCCCTGCTCCCTGCTCCCGTCGTCCCTGCTCCCTGCTCCCTGCTCTCTGCTCCCTGCTCTCGGCTCCCTGCTCCCTGCTCCCTGCTCCCTGCCCTTGCTCCCTGCTCCCTGCTCCCTGCTCCCTGCTCCCTGCTCCCTGCTCCCTGTTCCTTGCTCCCTGTTCCTTGCTCCCTGCTCTCTGACTCCCTGCTCTCGACTCCCGGCTCCTTGCCCTCGTCCCTGTTCCCTGCTCTCTGGCTCCCGACTCCCTGCTCTCGGATCCCGGCTCCCTGCTCCCGACTCCCTGCTCCCTGCTCTCGACTCCCTGCTCCCTGCTCCTTGGCTCCCTGCTCTCGTCTCCCTGCTCCCTGCTCTCGGCTCCCTGCTCCCTGCTCCCTGCTCCTCGACTCCCTGCTCCCTGCTCTCGGCTCCCTGCTCTCGACTCCCTGCTCCCTGCTCCCTGCTCCCTGCTCTCGACTCCCTGCTCCCTGCTCCCTGGTCCCTGCTCTCGTCTCCCTGCTCCCTGCTCTCGACTCCCGACTCCCTGCTCCCTGCTCTCGACTCCCTGCTCCCTGCTCCCTGCTCTCGACTCCCTGCTCCCTGCTCTCGGCTCCCGGCTCCTTGCTCCCGACTCCCTGCTCTCGGCTCCCGGCTCCTTGCTCCCTGCTCCCTGCTCCTTGCTCCCTGCTCCTTGCTCCCGGCTCCCGGCTCCTTGCTCCCGACTCCCTGCTCCCGACTCCCTGCTCCTTGCTCCCGACTCCCTGCTCCCGGCTCCCTGCTCTCTGCCCTCGTCCCGTCTCCCTGCTCCCTGCTCCCTGCTCCTTGCTCCCTGCTCTCGTCTCTCAGACACTCGCTGCTCGTCTCAGTCTCACCCCCATTTTGATCAGTTAGAACGTTTGTTGTTGTGTAGACTTGTGATGAAGCGGACTGTGGGGTGCTGCCCTGTGGAGAGTGTGTTCCACCAGAGTGAATCATGATGTCAGCTGGACACGTGCAGTGATGTTTATGTTGTGTGTAAGCAGAGCGACTATTTCAGTTCAGAGGCCCTGACGTCTGGGAGGAAGCAGCTGTGTAGGAACCAGTACCTGGTTGGATGTCTGTACCCAACCCTACACATGATCATTACACACTATGCTAATGTTGAACATGTCATTTCCAAACCGTGAGCTGTGTGCTCCCACAGCAGCCTCCTCTCTCCTGGGGAGGCTTCCTGCAATGATTTAAAAACCTGGCTCAGGAATTCAGCCACAGGAGAATTCTTCCTGTTCCCTTCAACGACATGAATCTACTGACGTGCAGATCCTCTGCCTGGATCAGTTCCTGTGAGACGCCGTCATTGGTCAATCTCACCCTCAGCAAAGACACCAGCCTGAAGTCTATGTTCATAGACTTCAGTGTCGGAACTTGGATTACTTTGTAGTACTCTGGTCGAGTACAGGTCGACGCAGCTGCTACTAAACACAGGGACTAAAATCCATCGTTGGTATTTAACAGATTTCAAAGTGTGGAGGTTTGATTCATGTGAATCAAAAGTGAATCTGAAGTTGAGGTTAAACGATCCTGATTCATCACTGATTAAAGGAGACTTGAGGTTTTCATGTGCTGCTGGTTTGCAGTTGTTTGAAGGTGAAGCCTTTCCCTTCACTGGCGTGTGACTCCACTCTGACTCAAACTGGTGAAGCCCGGTGGAAGCTGGTTTTATCGCCGGGGACTCGATGGGTTTGAGATTTGTGTTACAACCTAGCAGAGTTGTGTTGTCAGCTGCACAGCGGGGGCCCGTCAGCTGTGACAGCTCTGTCTACGAGACGGGCAGCTCCATGTGCTGTGTCTGTCGGTGACCTGTGACCTCAGGTTTGCTGCAGCAGCATGTGTGTGTCTGTGTGTGTAGGAGAAAGAATCCCCCTTTACAACAGGGAGCTGTGTCGGCTGGTGTTTCCCAACACACCACTAATCCAGTCTGGTTTCCAGAAATCTATATTTTACAGGAGCGTGCAGAGCTGGAGAAGCACAGAGACAGAATATCAGGGTTAAAGTCAATGATCCAGATTCTTCATCTGACACCATCGATTAATAACTAAATAAATGTGATAGCCAGTTTGTGTGAAGAGCAACACACACACACACACACACACACACTCTAAAGTACTATAATGTAATATACAGTTGAGCTGTGTATGTTCTGTACATGCAGAGCTGAGGAGTGTGAACCCCACGTTAGAGACGTCCTCCCTCTCTTTGTCTTTATTCCCACGCTGAGCTGCAGCTATAAACTGGGTTTGACGTTGGCCCCGGGTTCCTGTTCCCAGGTCAGGTCATAAAGTGAAACCAGTGAAACATCACTCAGCACCCCCGCTGCAGGAACGTGGCCATCGGGCCCGGGCCGACTGACCCCCGGTCCTGAAGCTGCTGATGAGCTTCTGTCCACACGTCCCCAGTGAGAGGAGCTGTGGTCTGGACTCAGGGAGGACGTCCTCGTGCTGATTCCTTTGAATGTCGTTGTTATTCCATCTGTCTCTGCCGTCAGATCCAGGTCAGCGATTCAGTGGAGACACTTGATTCCTCTGAGCTGGGCGTGACGGAGCGGATCTTTGAAGGCCGATACAATAACAGTAATTTGAGACAGATTTGTGTGAGTCACAGTTAAATCTGGTCCGAGGCTGTTATCAGTGTCTGATCCTCACCAGCAGAGGGCTGCTTTCAGAACTCTACACTACTGGTCACATTCACACCAAACACGGGGAATAAAGATGGAGGACACGTCTCCACTTCCCTCCACCGGACAGAGACCAGGCTAAACAGTCTGAGCCCAGGTGGCACCATCTTGTTGTTGAGTCAGTGCAGAAGCGATGAGGCACGGATCTGCCGTGGTACACGAGCTCGACCAATCACGAGTCAGTCTCAGCTGTCAATCAGTCGCCTCGCGGACACTTGGACTCGTCACCGACCGTTTGACTTGATGACCTGCACTCTGTTGAAGTTACATTGGCCGTAACCATGAAATCAATTCATGATAAATATAACAAAGAAAGCAAAATTATCATTAGAAGAAATTACATGAAAATAAAGCCTTTACGTTGATAAGTGAATTTGTGGTGAACCAGTAATCCCAGCTTGACTGGTAATTGTTTCATCTACAAAATGAATGAGTGTAACTTTAACATGTCCTTCAAACAGCTTTAGAAACAGATTGTAACTGTTGTTCCCTTCATCTATGATGTTGTGGTCTTCTCAGTGGGTCTTGAGTTGTTGTCTCACCGTGTTGTGTCTTCTCCTCAGTATCGGACGCAGACGGCAGTGAAGGCGGCTTCCAGCTGAAGAAGGAACATGCCCTCCGAGTGCTGGGCTACATCAGCTCCTGGACGCAGAGGTGAGCGCCGCGGACATTAGTCCCGACTGAAAGAGTTTATGTGATGAGGCTCCAGAAAAATATAAAGTTCCTGGCTTTGCTCACCGTGAACTTGTGTGTTGTAAGTGTGTTAACTCCTGTGAGAAGCACCTGCAGCTCCTTCCTGCTCCAAGTCACCACATAACCAAGTCTAAGCTGCTCTCAGAGCTGAACAGAGCTTCTCTCCTGCCAGCCGCCTGACTTCTGTGATGACTTCTCTCTCTCTCCCCCCCTCCTTGTTCTTCCAGGCAATGTCTCTGCTGCTTCAAGGAGTACAAGCACCTGGAGGTGTTCAACCAGCTGGTCTATGCCCTCATTAACCTGGTCATCACCCAGATCAGCAGCCTGCGGGACCGCCTCTGCAGCCTCCAGGGCCACACCCATAAAGGGGGCGCATCAGGGGCCGAGGGGGCGGGCTCTGAATGGAGTGGGGGGGAATCTGCACCCGGACCCCTCCCACAGCCATCCTCACCTGGGGAGGACGAACCTGTGAATGTGGAGAGAGACTCTGCGGAGGAGGATGCTGACACAGCCGACCTGAACCAGAACAAGACCCCGGGTCCGGGCCAGCAGGGTGAAGCCCCGCTGGAAGCACTGGGGCCTGTGGAGGGCCCCAGTGGGTGCGGGGGTGGTACCGGGGCTGATGGGCCCGCTGGCAGCGACAGTCAGGACCCGTTCAGCTCCTGGAGCACAGAAGAGAGAGAGAAACTGCTGCTGTGTGCTGCTAAGATCTTCCAGATCCAGTTCCCCCTCTACACAGCCTACAAACACAACACACACCCCACCATCGAGGTACACACCAGTCCAGCTCCACACAGAGCAGGGTCCTGAGGGGAGAGGTGGACTCATGCCTCCTCAATCTGATTTCATATGAAACTGTTTTTCAATGTCTCCTTTAATTTCTTTTTTCTTTCAGGACATATCCGCTCACGAAAGCAACATCCTCGGCTCCTTCTGCGACATGAACGTAAGAAACCAGCTTCACCCTCAGTTTGCTCAGTGCCGCTGCTTCTAGTTACATTTCTCTTTTCTTTCACCTGCAGCAGGAAATAATCCCCTAGATAAAGACCGGCAATTTTATAGCAGCAAAAAAAAGAAATGTCCACGTTTGTTTCAGTGAATCTCCTGATAAATCAGTCAGGTGCAGATCCAGGGGCGAGGCCAGGGGGCGCTGAAGGGAGCTTTTCTGTAAACAAGAAAAAGGGTCTTTTACAAACAGGATGTGGCCCTGGATATTGGAAAAATTATAGGTCTGCTACTGGCTGGATGTTTTCAGACGTGAAGAATGTCCAGATTTCATTTGAATCTGCAGCAGGTTGCACACGATCGTAAACATCTGTCCAAATCAGACAATTTTCTGAGATTTTTCAAAATGTTCAATCTCACAACACTAAAGAAAAATGAAAAACATTCCTGGATCTGCACCAGAATTCCTCCCTGACCTAAACCACCTCCTTGAGTTTCCTGATAAATCATCCACTAGTTTTTTTGTGAACAGTCAGAACTCAGTCACTGTCACTTCTCTTCTGAGCTGGAACTCTTTCCTCACTCCTGCCTCTGTTCTGCTCCGGTGTTTCACGAGCAGCCTTTAATGAAACCGACTCTGAATCCACTGACGGAGACGTGGTTGTTGAGAGATCTCAGGTCTGACCTCAGAAACCTGACCCCAAGTCAGCGAGCGAGTATCCAAATATAAACTTAGTCTGATGTGACGTCTCTTCAATCGGCTCGGGTGAAGGTTCTTTGAGGCCACGGATCGTATTTGAGTTATTTAAAGAGCATGTTAAAGTATAACGTACAAAACTTTAAATAGATTCACGTCGGCCGACACATGCTGTTTCCGTTACGCTTTAAAAAGTCTGTTCTCAGTCCTACAGATATAAACAAGCTGCAATGGAACTGACAAAGACCAACATGGGAGTGTAGTAAATGCTCTGATCCTAAAAACACTTATTAATAACAACAATAATTCATGGTAAATGATGAATTAGAAACTCAGAAAGTCCCTCCCACCTTCTTGAGAGTATAACAAAGAATTAAAATGAGTGTCTGCTAATGGATCTGTGTTAAAGTGGTGTATTGGTCACATCCTGGTCCCCCCCCCCTCTCCCCGCAGGACGTGGAGGTGCCGCTGCACCTGCTGCGTTACGTGTGTCTGTTCTGTGGGAAGCACGGCCTCGCCCTGATGAAGGAGTGCTTCGAGTCGGGCACGCCGGAGAGCCTCCCCTTCCCCATCGCCCACGCCTTCATCACCATCGTCTCCAACGTGAGTCCCACAGCCCCCCCCTCTCAGGATTCATATCTGAGTTCAGAGTCACCACCAGGAAGTGGATTCACACGTGAAGATGTATAACATTGAGTGGGTTTGGAGGGAAACTTCATTAGACCCTGAAGTGGCTGTTAAACTGTTTACAGAGAAGTTTTCCTATTGTCTCCTCGTTGAAATAAAAAGGTTGAACGTTGAGTTCAGATTCTACGACTTGGATCTTTAAGATTTGACACACTGATCATTCTGGTTTCTGTCCACAGATTCGAATATGGTTGCACATTCCTGCGGTCATGCAGCACATCATACCGTTCCGCACCTACGTAATACGGTGAGTCCACACAAAGCAGATTTTATCAGAGGCAGCAGCGGAGTTCACCAAATATTCTCCATTTCTTTTTAATACAGCCACGGTAACGCCCGTTCAATGAGCACATGTAGACCCCCTGTAGTGGAGCGCCCCCCCCCCGGCACAGAAACGGTCACAAAAAGTCTTGTTTCCAAAGTTCAGATACAAAACCTGAACCGTTTCAAACAGGAACTCCAGAGAATGTCATCACAGACGTTATCTGGAGGATTCAGGAGGCGGGGGAATGAAACATGACATGTAGAACATCGGCTGGTTGAAGGTTCAACAGACAGTTAATGTACACGTGTGTCTCGACTGTTTCCACCTTTTGAACAAGGAAACTGAAGTGAAGATGCTGTGTGTGTGGGGGGGGTGGGGGGGGTATTTGAGTAGCTGCCATTTTGTTTGACACCTTCTGTCCTCGTCAGAAGAGGAGACGTAAAACATCTGCACCGGAGCGACGACTCCAAAACAGAACTGATGATCCCGAGGGTTCAATTAGTCACTCGTCAGAAATCAACACTCGTCTTTGTGTCATCTTCAAATTCTTTGGAAAACTGAATGTCAGTGTTGTCGTCTCCGAGCTGGAAGAGATGGATTCAGTGTTTCACCGTCGTTTGAGGCGAGGAAGTGAGACATGGTCGATTCTGTCTGAGCTCGTTCTCTCTCTGTCTCTCTCTCTCTCTCTCTCTCTCTCGCTCTCGCTCGCTCTGTCTCTCTCTCTCTCTCTCTCTCTCTCTCTCTCTCTGTCTCTCGCTCTCTCCCAAATACCAAAGTACCACACGTTGGTTGCTAGGAAGAGCTTCTGTCACCATGGCAACAGTTACCAGGCCTCCAGTCAACCTCTCCTCACATGACCCTCGTAGGAGGCAGCGAGCCGGGGCTGGTCATGTGATCATGTGATGTAGACGAAGGGCGTGCACACACATCTGTCTCCGATGCTCTGCTCCTGTCTGACGGGGCTGAGGCTCAGCAGAGGGATGATTCTCCTCAGGATCATTATTCATCATAAGAACTCAAACATCCATCAGGCTCCTTGTTGATGTTCTGTAAATCAACACAGTTCAGTTTGTGAAACAGATTAAAGGGTCTCCACCGGCTTCACCCAGTGGCCGATGACCTCGTGCTGTCCGTCCGTCACACGTCCTGTGAACACGACCTCGAGGGATTGGTTATGAACTTTGACCTGGACGCAGGGATTATGTTGGTTGTTAAAGTAAAAAACACAAAACCTGTTTTTAGCTTCTTAACATGAAATCTCGAGTCTTGTGGTCATTTCTTAAAATTTAGATTTGTGTCTCTTGGAGTGAAAGATAAACTGAATCGAGTTCAAAGGTCAAAGTGATGTCATAGGTCCATGTAGACTGACGTTTGTCACATGTGAACTCAGTCTGTCATTCCAGTAGAACACAAGTTGACCCTGGTCCCCTCTGGCCTGCAGGTATCTGTGTAAGCTGTCGGACCAGGAGCTGCGGCAGAGCGCGGCTCGCAACATGGCCGACCTGATGTGGAGCACGGTGAAGGAGCCGCTGGACAGCGCGCTGTGCTTCGACAAGGAGAGCCTGGACCTGGCCTTCAAGTACTTCATGTCCCCCACGCTCACCATGAGGCTGGCCGGTCTCAGCCAGATCACCGTGAGTCACACTCCACTGTTCACCGGACTCGTCACATGGGAACAACCGTCCTGTTTCCAAACCTGAAACACAGACGCACTCTGTTCCTCTGTTCACTTTCAGCTGCACCTTTCCGTCCTCTCAAACTCAAAGAAAATATTAAAATAATTCAAATATTAAGCCATGTAAGAGTTGAAAGTATTTGTAACAAATACGTTACACACACGTCGTAGTGTTAAATATGTGATAGACATTTTCTCACACTACGATTGATTTTTCTTCTTGTGCCTTTAAAGGTTCAATAAGCAACTTTTCCACTTTGAAATGTGTGAACTTATCCAGATCTTTATTATATATTAACATTGTATTTAAAAACCTGGAGAAATCTGTAGTTTTAATCGAGGTACTGCTGCAGTTCATTTGGCTGCCAGCTGGTGGCGTCATATCACCTTTGTGCAAGTTGAAATTTAAGACTGATGCTGTGATAAATGAATGTTCTAGAAAATCAGAGATGATTATTATGAATTCAGCCGAGGGCTCGTGATGTATTATCTATTCATGCCTGGTGTGTTTGTGTGTTTGTTTTCTCAGAATCAGCTACACACATTCAACGACGTCTGCAACAACGAGTCCCTGGTGTCTGACACAGAAACGTGAGTTTGTCCTGTTGATCACGAACATGAATCTATGCTGAAGAGTAATAGAGTAATTTAATCAACATAATAGCTGATATGTATTTTACTGTATCAAAATAATACATTTTATTATTATTGGATATTACTGAGATCCACAAACTCTGTTTTATTCAGAGACATTATAATAATGACTTAAACAGCACTTTTCAAAACGCATTATCAAAGTGATTTAAACGGGTTAAAAGACTCTGCGTTAACGTAAATTAATTTAAATGTGTTAATAAATGTAGTATTAAAACAAACTAATTTATTTAGTTAAAGAACAACGCATTTAAATACACTATCACAACAAAACAATGATACAAAAACACAGCAACATGCGGCGGTAAATCAAATGGTGAACGAGGATCAATTAAAGTTCTTTATTTAAAGATGTGTTTGATTTGAAAGATGATTCTGAGATTGTCCAGTTTCCCACCTGTGAACGAACCTGATATAAATGAATGGATGTGATGCGACTGAAGAGGAAGTGAAAGACACGTTGGACACAGTTGGACATTGTCTCTGAGCTCATGTCCCACACCATGCTGTGTGTGTTCTGTGTCCACCTGAGGACTCACTGTGATTCTGCTTCATGCTTCCAGCTCCATAGCAAAGGAACTCGCTGATTGGTTGATTCACAACAACGTGGTGGAGCACATATTTGGACCCAATTTGCACATTGAGGTGAGACCAGTGATTTGATGTATATGTAAATGTCTTGATGTGTTCTTACGTCATATTTTCAAACCTGCAGAGACCTGTTGTTTTAATCCAGGTAACATTCTGTCCCCTGTCGGAGGCGTCACATCCTCCAGAACAGACAGCAGAAACTTCTTTATCCAGTTTGAAATCACATTTGTAGATCTGTGGTTTTTATCATCTATATTTGAAGCAGATGAAGGATTTTAGTTTTGGATCTAAAGTTTTCCAGGACAAGACTACAACTCCCATCATCCCTCACTGCGTCACCATGTCAGCAAACTCAAATGAGACCCCTAGTGGCAGAAAAATACATTACATTTGTGATTACTCCTATTCGGCTGTTTAGAAATCAATCAAAACAGTTTGGAATGATTAAAGAACTAGTGACCGCGGTAAATCTCATTATAGTGAGATTTACTGCTACGTCACAACCTCACAATAATCAGTCTATTGTTATTGTTCTGCTAGAGAGCCCCCTGGTGGCACAAAAGTCTTCCCTTCTATCACAGTTCATTCCCCCACAGTGCAGCCAACCTGAAGAGTGTGTGTGTGTGTTTCAGATCATTAAACAGTGCCAAGTGATCCTGAATTTCCTGGCTGCAGAAGGTCGACTCAGCACGCAGCATGTGGACTGTATCTGGGCTGCAGCTCAGGTGAGTCGGGACAGATTCACACTACACAGCTTCACTCCTGTTCATTTCTGTCCTGCTTTTTTAAGAAGCACATTTTCCTTCTCTCCAAATGTAAGATTCATAACTTGTGTGTGTTTTGTGTTTTCAGCTGAAACACTGCAGCCGCTACATCCACGACCTTTTCCCTTCACTCATTAAAAACCTGGACCCGGTGCCCCTCCGCCACGTCCTCAACCTGGTGTCCGGCCTGCACCCCAGCGCCCACACAGAGCAGGTAAAACTAAACAACACCGACTCCGTGTGAACGCCAGCGCGCCGTGATCATCCCTCACGAGCTCCCCCCTCTCTCCTCAGACGCTGTACCTGGCCTCCATGCTGATCAAGGCCCTGTGGAACAACGCGCTGGCAGCCAAGGCCCAGCTCTCCAAACAGAGCTCCTTCGCCTCCCTGCTCAACACCAACATCCCCATGGGCAACAAGAAAGGTCTGGATTCATTTCACTGTGACGCCGGCTGAGAAAACTTTCTATGATCTGGTACATGTGGTTAGACGTTGGTGGTGAAAGGTCCAGATCACTGTGAGCTCATTAATCTCTTATCTTCCCACTGCCTCAACTGTAATTTTTTTAAATTCTTCAAAATCCTGAACTTGGTTTCAAAGATGAACAGACATTATGGTGGTCAAAGGTCACGTGACCTTAAACACAAGTTTTGGTCATAACTCAAAAATCCATGAGTTGATTATAGCAGAATACAAATGTCTGCACATATAAAGAATCTGTAAATAAAGAAGGACAACATGTCTCAGGAGGTAGAGCGGGATGGCCACTTTCCTGTAGGTCCCCAGTCTCCTCAGTCTGCATGTCAAAGCCCAACTTGCTCCTGATGGTTGTGTGTGAATGATGCATGATACAGTGATATTGCACTGTATGAATGTGTGTGTGTGTGTTTCCTGTCTGTTACTTATCGTAGTGTCCCGTCTGTTCTCAGGTTCACCGGCCGCCAGTCCAGACAGCAGCGACAACAGTGACACGCAGCACAGCGGAGGCAGCGACATGGAGATGGACGACCAGATGATGACCGGCAGCAAGAGGAGCCAGCAGAGGCTGTCTGACACAGAGGTAACACACACACACACACACACACACACACGGATACACACACACTAACACACACAGCTGAATGAGAGGACAAGAGGCAGAAGAAAGATGCTTCTATATGTCTGTCCAACTCAGTCTCCTGCTGCTTCATTTGTGAAACACTAACTCCCCAACATGTCATCATGTCAACAGACACTTTCAGAATGAATCAGCTCATGTGCTCAGCTTATTGTGTTTGCAGAGGAGGACTCGTCCTGATGCACCTTCTTTACATGCCTTGCCTTTCTTTACATGACGTCTACTCTACCGAGGAACATGTAACATGCTGTGTTCCCCCAGATTTCTACACAAGACAATTCAAACTCTCATATCAACCTGACCCCTGACTGCACCACACAGAAGCTGTTGGAGTTTCTAATGTCCCCTGTGTCTCTGTGGTCTCAGGAGTCGATGCAGGGCAGCTCAGATGAGACGGCTAACAGCGTGGAGGAGGGCAGCAGCGGGCCGGGCAGCAGCAGCGGCCGCAGCGAGGCCTCCAGCAATGAGGCCGCCTCCAGCCGAGCCAGCCAATCAGCAGGCAGCCCCGGCAGCGAGATGCACTCTGACGACATGGCAGACAGCGAGGCCTTGAAGGAGGAGGAGGAGGACGATGAAGAGGAAGACGATGAGGAGGACGATGACGATGACGAAGAGGACGAAGATGAGGGGAACCGATCTGCTGCTGAAGGCGGTCAGCAGAAGGAGTCCCGGGAGCAGCCGGAATCCAGGAAAAGGAAAGCGGGGGAGGCACTTGGCGAAGGATTGAACCAGGGGGCGGGGCCTAGTGGCGCAGGGGGCGGGGGCAAACCCAAGGCTCTGCCCTTCAATGCAGAGACTTCTGCTGTCATGGCAACAGCCGCGTCAGCTTCTGTAGAAGGCCACATGAGGATGATGGACGCCTGCTCGGCATCATCCCGACCCGAGGGGGCGGAGCCCCAGCAGCAGCCACTGGACATCGGCCCCTCCCAGCTGGTGCAGGGGCCTCAGGAGCCTCCCTGTCTGCCCCGGCCCGGGGACTTCCTGGGAGAGGCCATCGGCGGCGACCTTTTTAACTGCCGGCGCTTCATCGGACCACAGCACCATCACCACCATCACCACCACCACCACCATCATGAAGGGTGAGGCCGTCTCTGTCCATCACATGGTTCAGTAAAAATATGATGATGAAATAATCAACCTTTATTTACATAGCACTTTTCTGAACAAGGCTACAAAACTTAACGAGAAGTAAAACCAAAACAATTTAAAGAACCAGACGAGGACGTTGACACGAAGCAGCTAAATGACTGAAACTAGATAAAAGCAAATCAAACATTTAAAGACAACTTTCATAAAGACGAAAGTCAGTCAGAGCCCAGAAAAATACATTTGTGTTTCACAGTTATTGTATTTAATGTGTAGATTTCTTACATTTCATTTTGATGGTGGTGATAGAACTGCCAGGACACCTCTGGGGACCATGAATATTCCCAGTAAACGATATAGAAATCTTGCCACTGGTGTGATTGTGACTCTGTGGCCATCTTAACTCTTACTTCCCTGGAAACACACTGAAGTTCATACCTGACGCACAGACTTGCTTCTATAAAACCCCGTCTTCCCCTCTCAGGCCCACGGTGGAGGACATGCTGAGTGCCGACGACGTGAGCTGCAGCAGCTCCCAGGTCAGCGCCAAGTCAGAGAAGAACATGGCGGACTTTGACGGCGAGGAGTCGGGCTGCGAAGAGGAGCTGGTCCAGATCAATTCCCACGCTGAGCTCAGCTCCCACCTCCAGCAGCACCTCCCCAACCTGGCCTCCATCTACCATGAGCACCTGGTGCAAGGTGAGCTGCTTCCACTGTGTCGGCCTCTCGCTCTGAAGGCTTCACTGTGTGCACGTCCCACAGGAGACAGAGGAGCTGATTCTGGAGGACTGTTTGTCTCTGCAGGTCCAGCTGTTCACAAGCACCAGTACTCCAGCAGCCACGCTGTGACCGACATCAACCTGGACAACGTCTGCAAGAAGGGCAACACTCTGCTGTGGGACCTGGTGCAGGACGAGGACGCGGTACAGCTTCTTCTTATTCACGTTATTTAATTGAATTATATTTAAACCCATTAAGACCTGAGGCCCAGAATGACAACAATCACCTGAGGTTTTCTGAAGAGCTGAAAGAATTACCAAGGTTTACAAAAACACACATTTCTTCCCCTTAGAGAACTGAATTAAAATAAAACATGTGATAGCTTTAACATTCAGCTTTTATTAAAATCTATTGCAAATCATTGAGTATTCCCTGAAGTTCATGAAAATGTATTAATGCTGACAAACTTGCAGAGATCCTCTTCCTCTTCTTCTTCCTCCAACATGTCTCTTACAGACTGAGTCTCGCTCTTTATCTTCTTCATTGGTATTATTATCGTTGTCTTAATCAATGAAACTCTCGGCTTCACATCGCTCTCCTCACTGAAATCCTCAGCCATCGTCTGGAGTGCTACTTAGAAGAAATGTTTTGCAGCGCTATTAAACAAACAGACAACATTTCCCATCAAGCATTCAGCCGTTCCCGTGAGTTATGTATTTCATCAGTCACATGACAACATATCAAACACACACATCTCCTCTGGATCTAGAGGAAGGAGCACGCAAACCTCATCAAGGTCTTAAAGGTTATTTATCATATGTTCAGTTCAGAAGGGTGAATTTAAAGCTACTAAAACAAAGAGAGTCAGTTTGACCTGTGGAATGAAATGTTGTTTCTTTCAGATCCACTTGTCTGAAGGTTTGATCAACGAGGCGGAGAAGCTTCTGTGTTCACTCGTCTGCTGGTTCACCGACCGACAGATCCGCATGCGCTTCATCGAGGGCTGCCTGGAGAACTTGGCCCATCACAGGTAGGAGGGACCTGAGATACTCATATTTCCAGAGGTATTCTTTCTTTTCCTTACCCTCTCGTGTTTGATCCTCATCTGTCCATCCTCTCTCAGGTCCGTTGTGGTCTCCTTGCGTCTTCTACCCAAACTATTTGGCACTTTTCAGCAGTTCGGCTCGAGCTACGACACTCACTGGATCACCATGTGAGTAACTCCTCCCCCTTCAGTGAGCATGCACTGTGCGTTCAGGTCAGGGTGGAGAAGAGGCTGTGCACCTGAAGCTGTACATTCAGACACTTCCTGATTCAGAGAAGTTAAGATATGGATCCGTTATTCTTTGTGCTGATGTGTTTTGTCTCGGTCAGGTGGGCGGAGAAAGAGCTGCACATGATGAAACTGTTCTTCGACAACCTGCAACACTACATCCACGAAGTCCGAGAGCAGCGGCACAAGTTTGCACTGTGAGTCTGTCGGGGCGCTCACCTCAGTCACAGGAAGCTCCTGGTTTCACCCCTCAAGATATTTGAGATTTACTGGAAGCTCGAGATGAAATAAAATTATTTGTGTGTTGTTGTTGTTGTTGTTGTTGCAGCTACAGCCACAGTGCGGAGGTCCAGGTCCGCCTGCAGTTCCTCACCTGTGTCTTCTCCACGCTGGGATCTCCAGACCACTTCAGTAAGACTCATCTTCATGTAGTCGACTGGTGCCCCGTGTCATGTGACCCAACTGTCCCCTTAGGTTGAATCAAGCTGCACCAAAGAAAGGCCCCATGTCACAATGTTTAAAAAAAGGTGATTCAAAATTCCTGAATCCACACGTTTGTAAAATCCTTCCCTCGTGAGCTCGAGCTACAGAAAGTGGAATTTAGTTTTTGGTTCTTAAAAACATTGAAGACTTGAGAAAAACATCAGCACATCTTTACAGAAATGATATTTGTGTTACTCCTGATAATCCACAGACGGTGCTCTCACTGTCTCTATGAGAAGGCTCAGGTGGCTCCAGGTGTCCTGAGTAGAAGGCAGCGGCTGGGAGTGAAGAAGTTTGAAAAAGCAATAAGAACTCAGATTAGATTTGTAGAACATTGTAGATTCTCCTGTACTCTGTGTGTGTTTCTGTGAGACTTCAGGCAACAATGTTAAAATAGACCTCATTATGCAACCTGAGCCGTATACTGCCGAGAACAATGCTCCCGCTGTGTGTGGGTCTGAGAGAAGATTACATAAGACTGATGAGGATGGAATATAACCTGTTCAGTTTGATCGGACATGGCAAACGTGTAACGATGTTTAAAGCCTCAGACACAGACGGTGAGAAACCTCAGGTCACAGGAAAGGGTCACATCAACGATTCCTGTCAGTAGGAAAAACTTTTAGCCTTTTCGAACGTGAACGTCAGTTACAGACACCTGGATGACACACAGGGGGCAGTATGGAGGCAGTTGGGAAAGGAGAACCACGGTGCACAGAAGGTTCCACTCCACTTCCACCCTGTTGGTTTGTAAACGTCTGTCTCCGTCCCTCAGGACTGAGTCTGGAGCAGGTGGACATCCTGTGGCACTGTCTGGTGGAGGACGCCGAGTGTTACGATGACGCGCTGCACTGGTTCCTCAACCAGGTCCGCAGCAAGGACCAGCACGCGATGGGCATGGAGACCTACAAGCACCTCTTCCTGGAGAAGGTAGAGACGAGGACACGGTGTTCAACAATAAGAAGTTTACTAAACATGTCTGATGTCAGTTTTAAGTTTGAGGATTTTCTCTGCTCACAGAGTTTCTCGGAAGCTTTTCAATATTTCTCTTTAATCCAGTTTGTGGAGAATTATCTGAGCTCTGTGACAGATGTCAGAACAGCTGGAGCAGCAGCTGTGTGTTGACTCTTGTCTCTGCCTCCAGATGCCTCAGCTGAAGCCAGAGACCATCAGCATGACGGGCCTCAACCTCTTCCAGCACCTCTGTAACCTGGCCCGCCTCGCCACCAGCGCCCTGGACAACGCCTCCAGCTGCGAGGTGCACAGACGCTTCTTCATTTGTTCTTGTATCTTCACCTCAGACGTTCTTCACCCTGTGGTCAGTCGGATCAGAGCCGATGCTTAACCCTCCCTCTCTTGTGTCTCCAGCTGTGTGGGATGGACCAGCTGTGGGGCATCGCTCTGAGAGCCCAGTCTGCCGACATCAGCCGTGCCGCGATCCAGTACATCAACTCCTACTACATCAACGGTCAGTTCCCCCCCCCCACACACGTCATGCACTGAACATCACAGAGCTGCAGATTGAATTTCATATCTAACGCTGATCTTCTCCTGAAATGTTCTGGAGGTTCTGTATGTGAGAACACATTCAAATTCCCAGGGATTTTTAAATTTCCCCTTCTGACCCTGCGTTGTGTCCTGTTGTGTTGACACGTTGACTTCTACAGCGGGGAAGACGGGGCTGGAGAAGGAGCAGGAGTTCATCAGGAAGTGTATGGAGAGTCTGCTGATGGCGTCCGCTAACCTGGAGAAGGACGCTCACTCCAGCCTGACCAGCATCGAGCGGGGGCTGCTCATGCTCAAGACTCACCTGGAGGCCTTCAGACGCAGGTACGCCACAGACCCCCCCCCCACATCCGTTCACATGAGGACTCACTTGGGTTGAGAACTTCAGGGTCGTGTTTCAGTCTGGACGGACAGAGACGTGACCCGCAGCCTCCTCCTGATTGGTTCTTAGCAGTCACAATGTTCCTCGTTCGTTTTTCATTTTAAAAACCAGAGTATTATCGTGGAGGTAGCCCCAGAGTCACAGAACAGTTTGTCACACACTGACCGTGTCTCACTCACCATGTCCGGCTCCTCAGGTTTGCGTACCACCTGCGGCAGTGGCAGATCGAGGGGACGGGGATCAGCAGCCACCTGAAGGCTCTGAGCGACAAACAGTCTCTGCCTCTGAGGATCGTCTGCCAGCCGGCCGGCCTCCCGGACAAGGTGACACAACAAACGACCGGAACGACCTTGTTTGTCATCACGTGAGTGCATCCAGCCCAGGTTCATGACAGTGTGTTGTGTTTCTGCAGATGACCATCGAGATGTACCCCAGCGACCAGGTGGCCGACCTGCGAGCTGAGGTGACCCACTGGTACGAGAACCTCCAGAAGGAGCAGATGAACCAGCAGGCTCAGCTGCAGGAGTTCGGCCAGAGCAGCCGGCAGCCGGCAGACTTCCCCGGTAAAGAGCTGCAGCCTCTGTCCCTTTGACCCTTTGTCCTGAAAGCTGCTGCCTGTGTGTGACGTCTGTCCCTGTGTCCTGCAGGAGGTCTGATGGGACCCGTCAGGATGATCTCCTCCGGCCACGAACTCACCACCGACTACGATGAGAAGACTCTGCATGAGCTGGGCTTCAAAGACATGCAGGTAACAGCCGGAGATATTTCTGTGTCTCTGAAGAACCAATGCAAATTTGTGTTTTTTCTGTGTGTAGTTGGATTGAAACTGTCACCATGAACTGGTGTTGTACAACACAGATGTGTCATCACAGAGTTGTGTTGGTGCTTCTCATTCCCAGATGGTGTTCGTGTCTCTCGGAGCTCCGCGGAGGGAGAGGAAGGGGGAGGGCATCCAGCTGCCGGCCTCCTGTCTGCCTCCTCCTCAGAAGGAGCACATCCCCATGCTGCTGCTCCTCCAGGAGCCTCACCTCACCACGCTGTTCGACCTGCTGGAGATGCTGGCCTGCTTCAAGCCGCCCAGCACCGAGAAGGTCCTCGAGAGCCCTGAGGTGAGAGATGCTTGGTTTAAACTTAACCCTCAGAAAACAAAACTGTATCATCTTCTTCTCTAACCGTGAACTTCAACCCTGTGCTTCATCTAGAGCGCACGGTGTGAGGAGCTTCACCTCCACGCAGAGAATCTGTCTCGTCGGGTCTGGGAGCTGCTCATGCTCCTTCCTACGTGTCCCAAGATGCTGCAGGCCTTCCAGAACATCTCAGAAGACACGGTCAGTCGCCACGTTCTCAAATAACAACTCTCACAAGCTCTCATAGCCGAGCTCACAGATTCACTTTCCTCGTGCTGTGATTTAATGTCAAACACTGAAAACCTTTGTGTGTCTGTGTGTGTGTGTGTGTGTAGAACGGGGAGGGTCTGTGCTGGAAGGAGCTGCTGAGGATTAAAAGTCCACACAAGCTGCTGTACGCTCTGGAGATCATCGAATCTCTGGGCAAACCCAACCGACGCATCCACAGGGAGTCCACCGTAAGAGACACACTTCAGACAGCACAACACCAAACTACACAAATGGGACTTGTTTGCTTATTTGAGGATTTTGAGATCGTCTCATTAATTTCCCCAAAAACCAGAGCACAATTTGTTTATCTCATCAAAACATAAACAAATGTTGTTACTTCAGAAAGAAGGTTATAAGCTCCTGTACAGCTCTAAAGTCTGGATTTACACTAGACTTGAAGCTTTTAGAAGTTTTCAACAAAAAACAAGCCGACACACATTTACTTTTACTTTTTTAGGTGTGTCATCGTCTTTATTTTCATTCTATGATATATTATATACACACACATTGTGTCACACATTGTGCGTTTGTGCTCGTTCCTTCTTGTGTCTGACCGGGACCTGACGTGTGTGTTTCCAGGGCAGCTACAGTGACCTGTATCCAGACTCGGACGACTCCAGTGAGGATCAGATAGAAAACAGCAAGAACACCTGGAGCTGCAAGGTATGATGCAGCACCGACACCACAGACACCACAGACACCACAACACCACACCACAACATCACTGACACCACTGACACCACCGAAACCACCGACACCAGCAGCTGAAGAATCCCACCGCTCACTGGTGACTTCTGTTCTTTCTCTTGTTCTCTCCTGAAGTTTGTTTCCTCCGGAGGTCTTCAGCTGCTCCTGGAGATCTTCAACTCGGGCATCCTGGAGCCTAAAGACCAGGAGTCCTGGACTGTGGTGAGGCAGCGTGGTCTCAATACAAGAGTTTAGATTTCAGTCGTACCTTCCCAATGCAGAGCAGAATAAAGAATGAAATCACATTCTCATATCAAAGTGTTGCTGATGCCTCTCTGGTTGCTCCTCAGTGGCTCCTCGACTGCCTGGCCTGCCTGCTGAAGCTCATCTGCCAGTTTGCGGTGGACCCTGCGGACCTGGACCTGGCCTACCACGACGTCTTCTCCTGGTCCGGCCTCGCAGACAGCCAGCGCAAACGGGCGTGGCCGGGCAAATCCCGCAAGTCCACCGTGGACCACGGGAAAGGTCTGCACATCCCTCGGCTGACGGAGGTAAGCACGGCAGCAGCTGGAGGAGCAGAGATCTGATGTGTTGTTGTCGATCGTCCTCTGATGTGTGTATTGTGTTGGGTTGCAGGTGTTCCTCAGCCTCGTGCAAGGCACCAACCTCATCCAGCGGCTGATCAACGTGGCCTACACCTACGACAACCTCGCACACAGGTGACACTCATTGTAAAGAAAAGTATGTGACGTTTGCAAAGTGGTATTAAAACACTAACACTCATTCTCTCTGTCTGTGGTGTAGAGTTCTGAAGGCTCAGTCTGACCACAGGTCGCGACACGAAGGTGAGAAACTCTTCTAAACGATGTTCACATGGGAAGTTAACACGTTTCTCACAGAGAGGAAACTTCAGTTATTGACCCTGTGTTTACCTGCAGTGACTCACTACTCCATGTGGCTGCTGGTGAGCTGGGCCCACTGCTCCTCCCTGGTGAAGTCCAGCCTGGCCGACAGCGACCACCTCCACGACTGGCTGAAGAAACTCACCCTGCTGGTGCCCGAGGTGAGTCGATCCAAACGCCCACAGGCCCCACAGGGGTCTGGAAGTAATCCTGTTATTAATACGTCACAAAAATCTGCTACTGGTGGACAGGCTAGCTGGTTCCCTTTGTTTCCAGTCTTTATGCTAAGCTAAACAAATTGGCTGCCAGAAAGTGGACGTGTGTTTCTCACCTTTTCTCTTAAACCAGACATTTTATTTATGATTTTGGAGCATTACATTTAATACAGTATAACAAGTGCATTCAATCCTACAGTGTCAGTAATGAAAGTTGATTGAAACAACATAAAATGTAATGAAAACAACTAGAATCAACTAGATTAAAATTAGAACCTGGCTGATCTGTCAAGACCGATACGGATATGAGGAAGTTAAAAACTGAAAATATCTATATCAGCTGATACATATAATGAAATACAATTTTCAGTGATTCCTGACATGTGGTCATAAAACCTTTATGACAAAGAATGGATATGAGGCTTGTTGTTGTTGTTGTTGTTGTCAGCCGGCAGTGAGACACGAGGCGTGTAATGGCCTCTACAAGCTCTCCTTGTCGGGACTGGAGGGAGGAGAGTCCATCAACCGATCCTTCCTGCTGCTCGCCGCCTCCACGCTGCTCAAGTTCCTGCCTGACGCACAGGCCCTCAAACCACTGAGGGTGAGTCACACACACACACACACACACACACACTCTGACACACACACACACACAGACACACACACACACCTGCTCTCACCCTCATAGAAGGAACCCTTTACATACAAAGGAGGTTTGTTTGCGAGCCACACTCTGTGTCAGGAGTCCTCAGGGACGATGACCTGTCTCAATTTGAGCTTTGCTACAGTGAACTCAAGTGTCTGTGAGACATTGTCCATGTGGTGGGATGAATGCTCAGAGACACTGGGACACACTGGGACACACTGGGACACACTGGGACACACTGGGTTCAGACAGACTCTGTTTGCAGGAATCGTTTTTACCCTGAGAACGTTTTGTTTCCATTTGACCCGTTTAGTTTCAGAACCTTTCACACCTGATACCTGGTTCAGACTAAACTGAAAAGCTAACGAGGTGTGAAAGTGTCTCAAGCTTGATGTTTATGACTTACCTTCATGTCACTAAGATGCTCCTCAGTAGAGAATGTGTGGACGCTGCTGTAAACCAGAGTTTGATGTGACGTGTCCCTGCAGGTGGAGGACTATGAGGAGGAGCCTCTGTTGAGGACGGGCTGTAAAGAATATTTCTGGCTGCTCTGCAAACTCATCGACAACATCCACGTGAAAGACGCCAGCCAGGTTGGTCAGCTGCTCCACGTGTTGTGTGTTTGCAGTGTTGATGTTTCATGGAACTGTGTCTAGCGTTGGTCTGTTTGAACTCACAGAAGGTCTCTCCCTCTCTGTCGCTGGCCGGCGCCCTGCAGACCACGCTGCTGGACCTGGACGCGCTCGCCCGACACCTCGCCGACTGCATCCGGAGGTCAGACAACCCAGAACAAAACCCTTCACTGGTTCCAATGAGGCTTTGTGCTGCGGAGAGTTCTCACATCATTTCTGTTTACTGTGAAACCAACGGTCAAAGTCTGAATTTGGAATAAAGTTTGCATTGGACCCATAAAGGTTCAATCTGAGATGTTGTGATAACAGATTTCAGGAACACTCGATTATTCCCGTGTTTGTAGTTGTTAGCAAATGAAGTGATTTAAAATAATCTGGATTAACGACCTGACAGGATTTTGTAGGTTTCCAACCCGTCAGACTTCGTTGGGCGGATGTTCAGTTAACGTTATAACTGTTACTGCTCATTCTGAGACTTCAAATCAAAGGTTGTAGAGAAGAGACATGTTTAATATTGGTTGTGTTCTTCTCCCAGTCGTGAGATCCTGGACCAGCAGGACGGCCTGATCGAGGACGACGGGCTCACCGGCCTCCTGCGTCTCGCCACCAGCGTCCTCAAGCACAAGCCTCCCTTCAAGTTCTCCCGCGAGGGGCAGGAGTTCCTGCGGGACGTCCACAACCTCCTCTTCCTCCTGCCCAGCCTGGCCGACCGGGCTCAGCCCAAGTGCAAGTCCCACGCTGCCCGGGCCGCCGCCTACGACCTGCTGGTGGAGACGGTGAAGGGCTCGGTGGAGAACTACCGGCTGCTCCACAACTGGGTGATGTCTCAGCACATGCAGGGTGAGGACACAGGCTGCTGCATGAGAGAGCAGAGCCTCAAATCTGAAACGCCATGAATTTCTTTTGCTATTTAATTTGAATATATATATATATCAGGGATATTTCAATGTGTTAGAAATCATTTATAAGAGCGCAGTGTGATTTATTTGGAGTCCTGTTTCTGCCACGGGATCAGAGGGAGTCTGAAGGACACTCGTCTGCAGGCTACACTCTGTGTCTGAAGTCCTGAGGGACGATGATCCGACTCAATTTGAGCTTTGCAACAGTGAAATCTGTCTTTGTCCACAAGCCATTGTCCCTTCAGGTGGGATTAATGCTGGACAGACAGAACAACCGGAGCTGAAACTTTGAACCTTCTGTAAACGGACATGGACTCATTGGTCCTTGCCTCCACGTGCACGATCGTCACGTGTTTCAGTAACTCACCTGAATCCTCTGGAGGATCTCTGGCTGTGTTCTCACATGGACTCATTAGCTTCAGGTCCGGAGCCTCCTCTCTGGTCGTCTCTCTGAAGTCATCTATGAAGAAAGTGGTTAAACCTCGTTCTCCTCCTGCAGCCTCGCACGCCCCGTACAAGTGGGACTACTGGCCCCACGACGACGTCCGGGCCGAGTGTCGCTTCGTGGGTCTGACCAACCTGGGAGCCACCTGCTACCTGGCCTCCACCATCCAGCAGCTCTACATGATCCCTGAGGCCCGCCAGGCCGTCTTCACCGCCAAGGTCAGAGCCTCGGAGGACGGACAGGAAGCTGCTGCTCCTTCTCAGAAAGAGAAATCCTTCAAGTTCAAGAAAGTGTGTAGATTCTCATTGTGTATTTGTGTGTGTCTTTGTGTGTCTGCAGTATGCGGAGGATATCAAACACAAGACAACACTCCTGGAGCTGCAGAAGATGTTCACGTATCTCATGGTGAGTTTGTTCCTCTCAGGTTTTCTTATCCTCTTATGGTTCCTGCTTGGTGCTGAGTCGTTCAGTCTGTGGTTCATGTCTGTGGTTCATGTCTGTGTTGTGTGTTTGATTCTTCACCTCACACCTGACACCTGTCATCACCCTGTGTGTCCAGGAGAGTGAGAGGAAAGCATACAACCCCCGACCCTTCTGTAAAACCTACACCATGGACAAACAGCCGCTCAACACCGGGGAGCAGAAGGACATGACGGAGTTCTTCACCGACCTCATCACCAAGATAGAGGAGATGTCTCAGGAGCTGGTAAACGCTGCTTCTTCTTCTTCTTCTTCTTCCTCTTCTCTTGTCAAAGTTAATAAAAATGTGTTTCTGACGTATTCATGAATCGTCTTGTTTTTCTCTGCTCTCAGAAAAACACAGTGAAGACTCTGTTCGGAGGCGTCATCACCAACAACGTGGTTTCTCTGGTGAGTTTGAGATTCATTTGATTTGAGGATTATTGAAATTTAAAGAATCCAGATTTTGTTTTTTTTAAATAAGACGTTTGCTTCTGATGTTGTGAGGACCCAAGCTCCGCCTCTTTTTTAATCCCTTCTTTATCCTGCTTTATTTACATGGAGTCGAATTCACCCTTCCATCTGTTTTGGACATTAATTATTAAATAACGTTTGTCGTGCAGGACTGTGACCACGTGAGTCAGACGGCCGAGGAGTTCTACACAGTCCGATGTCAAGTGGCCGACATGAAGAACATTTACGTGAGTATAAACACAAACTCTGCTGTGGACAGATCGGTGTCTTTTGTTTCCAGCTGCTCCACGGCCTGGCCAGTGACACGTCTCACACACACACACAGAAAACTGAGATGCAAAAGACACAATAAACAACAGAAACACTCAGAACATGAGGGTTAGGTGACTTCAGACGTTGACAATGAAACGAGCAGAGTTAGCTCGTTATGGAAACTCACTCCGACATTCCACCAGAGGAACCGCAGGAAAAGCTCCAGAGCAGCTGACTCGAACCTTTACACTTACAGCCCCTCTGGAACGGTTCAGGAAAATGTCCGGACTTCAGTGCAGCTCTTCAATATTCAACAGCAAAAGTTATGAACAGATTCTCTCTGTGGTTGGTTCAGGAATCCCTGGATGAGGTGACCATCAAGGACACCCTGGAGGGAGACAACATGTACACCTGCTCCCAGTGTGGCAAGAAGGTCCGCGCAGAGAAAAGGTGAGAGACGCTCTCTGATTGGTTCAGTGGCATCTTAGAAATAATATTAGCTCCTTGAGTTTCCTCCAGGTCATCGTCTGACCCGCTCTCTGCTCCTCTCCCACAGAGCCTGTTTCAAGAAGCTGCCTCGCATCCTGAGCTTCAACACCATGCGCTACACCTTCAACATGGTGACCATGATGAAGGAGAAGGTCAACACGCACTTCTCGTTCCCCCTGCGGCTCGACATGACGCCTTACACAGAGGACTTCCTCATGGGCAAAGGGGAGCGCAAAGAGGGTTCGTCTGCTCGTTGACAATCTGCAGGATTTATGGGAAATCAAATATGTATATTATTACTTTCTGTTGAAAACCAGGATCCCTGCTCACTGCTCCAGATGAAACTAACCGTGTTGTGTTGTTGTGTGTCGTTGTGTGTCGCAGGTTTCCGGGAGGACGGCGAGGCGAAGGTGACGGAGAGCTACGAGTACGACCTGATCGGGGTCACGGTGCACACGGGCACGGCCGACGGAGGACACTACTACAGCTTCATCAGGGACATCGTGAACCCCCACGCCTACAAGAACAACAAGTGGTGAGAGCCGGGCGGCACCAGGACTCATGTTCCAGTTTGTTCTGTGTAGTAACCCAGCGCTCTGCTCACAGGTACCTGTTCAACGACGCGGAGGTGAAGCCCTTCGACTCCGCCCAGCTGGCGTCCGAGTGCTTCGGAGGAGAGATGACGGTACGAGCTGCCGTCCAATGAGAAGCCTCGATGGTCCACCTCTCACCTTCTGATCTCATAACCTTTATCTTCTCCTTTCAGACCAAAACCTACGACTCAGTCACTGACAAGTTCATGGATTTCTCTTTTGAGAAGGTGAGAATGTTTATTTAATTCAAGTTAGAACCATCCAGACAGCTGGTGGAGAACCTAACGATGAACTCTGGATTGTCCTCAGACGCACAGCGCCTACATGCTCTTCTACAAGCGAGTGGATCTGGAGGAGGAGAACGGGAAGGACTTCAACTTCGACGTCTCTCCTGATCTGCTCGAGGTAACTTCATCCACGTCTAAATGATTCAAGTCCTTTTGTTTTCACCCTGAAACCCTCTGACGTGTGTGTGTCTCTCAGTGGATCTGGCACGACAACATGCAGTTCCTCCAGGACAAGAACATATTCGAACACACCTACTTCGGGTGAGAATTCAAAGAGATGGAAAATGAAATCATAATCGATGCCCACACATGGATATCTGCTCACATGTCTTTTCTGTTCAGTTTCATGTGGCAGCTCTGCAGCAGCATCCCCAGCACTCTGCCCGACCCCAAAGCCGTGTCCCTCATGACGGCCAAGGTGAGGAAATGGACAATAACACAGAGAAGACGACACTGGTGGATTGTGTGTCGGTGCAGATCACACACACAACATCACATCATGTGACCTCCGTGACGAGAGGAACGACGCTCACAGATCTTTTCTTTCTTTCACCTGTTTTCAGTCGTTTGTTTTTTAATTGATTTAAAGTCTCAGTGAAATTGTCTTTAAACTCTATTGATGTCGGTAAGAGTGGATTCAGAGGAAACTTTTAACTTTTACATTTGAGTTGTTTTTAACGTCTCTGTGGTTCTACTGGAGGAAAGAACGTGTGGACTTTTCCTTCCTGTGGTTCAAATGACATCTGCACAAGGTGAAAGTGAAGATTTGTCTGAAATGTGAATCGTCTTTTTCTTTTCCAGCTCAGCACATCATTTGTTCTTGAGACTTTCATTCACTCTAAGGAGAAGGTAAATCACCTTTCATATTATTATTATTAACATTAACATTATTTCCATTTTTACTGTGAGTTTATGGTAAAAGAGTGGATCCTATCAGCAGGTAGATCTAGATCATCTAGAGATGAGTGACAGGGCGTAGAACGTCACTCAGTAGATGTCATACATCCGTCAGGGCCCAACCTCAAATCACACAACACGACTGATTGTCTTCATCAGGATCCATGAATTATTCTTATCAGTGAAAATATAGAAACAAATGAAAAAAAACATCCTAACTCACAATGTTCAAGAAATAAAGTCTAAGTCTCATCCTATCACCAAGTTCAGTGGAAATCTGTGAAGTAGTTTTTATTTAATCCTGCTGACAAACAAACCTCCTCTTTGGTGGAGGAAACGATTGTCAGATTGTGTGTCTGTATTCATATTGTGTGTGTGTGTTTGTGTGTGTGTGTGTCCAGCCCACCATGCTGCAATGGATCGAGCTCCTGACCAAACAGTTCAACAACAGCCAGGCCGCCTGCGAGGTTTGTTCACAGCTCTTTGATTTCCCCACAGTGCAGAAGCGTTTTGTTGTGAGACGCACTGGAAACAAGTTGTGTGTCTCTGTTTCAGTGGTTTTTGGATCGAATGGCTGATGACAACTGGTGGCCGATGCAGATCCTGATCAAGTGCCCCAACCAGATAGTCAGACAGGTGAGTGAAGGTCTGGAAGTCTTCTGGGAACAGACGGCTCCTAACTCTGCACAACCGTGTTCAAATCTCTCTGAATTGATTCTTATGCTCATTGGGACTGGGAAGCCACGGCCTCAGAACATTAGAGTGAGAGACTGGGTTAACTTTGTGATGGTAAAGTTAACGATATGATGGTAAAACTGTGTTTTTAACAGGTTGTGTTAACCACATACAAACTCTATTGTAACCTTTTGTTTCCCTTCATCTTCCAGATGTTCCAGAGGTTGTGTATTCACGTCATCCAGAGGCTGCGGCCGGTTCACGCCCACCTCTACCTGCAGCCCGGCATGGAGGACGGGTACGTGGCTCCTGATTGGTCGTTTTCGCCAAATCGTTATTTCTGAATGAAGTTAAATTTTTAATACCATGTTCTCAAATGAACTCGGAGGGTTTCCACACAATCTGGGTCCAGAGAACGTCAGGAGATTAACTGGAGTTCAGTGCAGGTCTATAAACCATAGACAATTATTTTAAATGATCCGAATTAGACATTTCAAAGCCTTTTTCTGTTTTTACTTTTACTGTAAATAATTCCACTACTTCAGAGACACACCGGATGTCAGGTTAGTTGTGCCATCAGAGGTGTGCAGCACCACCCCCCCCCCTCAGCTGTGTCTGTGGAGTCTGATGGCCACAGAGATCTGGAGAGGAGCCGTGTGCAGAGGGAACTGTAATTCAGTCTTTGATGGGATCTAAAGGTCTTCTCCCCTCTGGTGTCTCAGCTCTGACGACATGGACGGACCGGTGGAGGACATCGGGAGCCGGTCCTGCGTCACGCGCTTCGTTAAAACCCTGTTGTCCATCATGGAGCACGGAGTCAAGCCCCACAGCAAACACCTGACCGAGTACTTTGCTTTCCTCTACGAGTTCGCCAAGATGGGAGAGGAGGAGGTGAGTGTGTGTAGATAATACTCATCTTAGAAAGAAGAGAAGCTCAAAGGTGACGTGGACGTTCACAGATGAATATCAGTGATGGGAACAACAAACTGTCTTAGAGTCTTCATGTGATTTGATTCATCATTACAGTCGTTTTGAAAGAGTTCCTGTTGTGTCCACAGAGTCAGTTCTTGTTGTCACTACAAGCCATTTCCATCATGGTGCATTTCTACATGGGAACCAAAGGCCCCGAGAACGTGAGTAAAACACAGATTCATTTACAACTCATCAGTGTCTTTGCCTTAATGCTGCTTAACTCTTATAATTAGTGTTGTGATCATTGAGCATCAAGTCACACATGATCAGTCACAGGAGGAACAGAGTAGAATCTGACTTCTGTAGATTTATGATCCCAAACCACTACACAATATACTGAACTTCAATTTATGAAATATTCATATTTTTAAGTCGGCAGCCGTGCTGTACATTCTCGTATGAACACCAGATCTCGACATGTCACCTTGTGGGAATTTTCTTCAAACAAGGAACAAACGTTGAATTGGACTGATATCATTTTGGTGTTTGAAAGGTCAAAGGTCAAGGTTGACCTCTGAAACCCTTTTTAACCTCGTGAACATCAGAATTTAGAACTTTTTTTTTAATATATAGAAACTGCACTGGTTGTACTGGGCAGTGATTCCAGTTCTCAGGTGAAAGGCAGCAGAGTAGATCAGTGCAGCTCTTGAACATGACGAGTGTGTGCTCCTCAGCCTCAGGTGGAGGTGCTGTCAGAGGAGGAGGGGGAGGAGGAGGACGAGGAGGAGGACATCTTGTCTCTGGCGGAGGAGAAATATCGTCCTGCCGCTCTGGAGAAGATGATCGCCCTCATCGCCCTGCTGGTGGAGCAGTCCCGGTCTGAGAGGTACGAGCCCACTGGGAACGTTGAAGCTTTGGTCTGTGAGCGACTGACGGAGACTCTGATGGTGTCTGTTCTGTGAGCGACTGACGGAGACTCTGATGGTGTTTGTTCTGTGAGCGACTGACGGAGACCCTGATGGTGTTTGTTCTGTGAGCGACTGACGGAGACCCTGATGGTGTTGGTTCTGTGAGCGACTGACGGAGACTCTGATGGTGTTTGTTCTGTGAGCGACTGACGGAGACTCTGATGGTGTTTGTTCTGTGAGCGACTGACGGAGACTCTGATGGTGTTTGTTCTGTGAGCGACTGACGGAGACTCTGATGGTGTTTGTTCTGTGAGCGACTGACGGAGACTCTGATGGTGTTTGTTCTGTGAGCGACTGACGGAGACCCTGATGGTGTTGGTTCTGTGTGCGACTGACGGAGACCCTGATGGTGTTGGTTCTGTGAGCGACTGACGGAGACTCTGATGGTGTTTGTTCTGTGAGCGACTGACGGAGACTCTGATGGTGTCTGTTCTGTGAGCGACTGACGGAGACTCTGATGGTGTTTGTTCTGTGAGCGACTGACGGAGACTCTGATGGTGTTGGTTCTGTGAACGACTGACGGAGACTCTGGTGTTTGTTCTGTGAGCGACTGACGGAGACCCTGATGGTGTTTGTTCTGTGAGCGACTGACGGAGACTCTGGTGTTTGTTCTGTGAGCGACTGACGGAGACCCTGATGGTGTCTGTTCTGTGAGCGACTGACGGAGACTCTGATGGTGTTGGTTCTGTGAGCGACTGACGGAGACTCTGATGGTGTTTGTTCTGTGAGCGACTGACGGAGACTCTGATGGTGTTGGTTCTGTGAGCGACTGACGGAGACCCTGATGGTGTTGGTTCTGTGAGCGACTGACGGAGACTCTGATGGTGTTGGTTCTGTGTGCAGACATCTGACTCTGTCTCAGAGCGACATGGCGGCGCTGACCGGAGGGAAAGGCTTCCCCTTCCTCTTCCAGCACATCAGAGACGGAATCAACATCCGACAAACCTGCAACCTCATCTTCAGCCTCTGTCGCTATAACAACCGCCTGGCCGAGCATGTAGGTGTATCACAAACACACACACACACACAAACAAACACACACACATTTTGTCAATATCTACACGTCTTCTTAAACTTGCTCTGGCTCTTACTTGTATCCTGATGTGAGTTTATATCATTTTTAAGATGAATCTCAGCTTTGTCTAAACTTTGCTCAAATTTTACCCAAAGAATCGTTTTATGAGATGTATAAAATATATTTAGAAATTCTTCAAGTCTCTGTTGTGATGCTTGTGGTTATTAATCTCCTGATTGTTTTCTGTGCAGATCGTGTCGATGCTCTTCACCTCCATCGCCAAGTTGACTCCAGAGGTAAGAAGCAGCAGACGACTCTTCACTCACATCTTTGTTTACGTCAGAATTCATCCCTCTGATTTTCATGAACGGGATAATTCAATGACACCATGGGGGGGGGGTTAAAGGTCAACTTCACTGTGACATCATTAAGTTATGCAAATACACTTCTGTGAACTTTATTAAATGGAGGTTGTGACCTTGTTTCCTGATTGGTGGAGACGCACAACCGTTGGTTCGAGGTTTTAATATATTGTTTAATATAGAATTTATATCTGTTCCCTCAAATATAGATTAAAAAAGAAAAGTCAGTAATCTGCTGACACACAAACTATGTCATCACATGTTGGTGTTTTGTGTGTTTGTTCCTTCCAGGCGGCTAACCCTTTCTTCAAGCTGCTGACCATGTTGATGGAGTTTGCTGGCGGACCCCCGGGGATGCCCTCCTTCGCCTCCTTCATCCTGCAGAGGATCTGGGAGGTAAACTCATCCGTCAGCTGGGCTCGTAACCGGGCACCACGTGTAGTAGAAACAATTTAAATCTGTTTCAACATGCTAATTCCAGAAATCTGTTTCATATATGTCAAGATCTTATCAGCTTCACACTCCACATGTGTATTGTTAAGAGCCTGATGGAGTGCAGTGATGGATCCAGTGCGATTTGGACACGTGATGCGTTCAATGTTTATAAACTTTGAATAGACGGGCGACCAGCGGCCAGCACCTTGATGCCAGGACCACACTGAGTGCATGTGCATCACGATCTGCTGATCTGTTTGTGATTATGTCTGCTACGCACAAGAACCATGTACTCGTCTAAATCTGTGCATCTTCCCGTTTCTATAATAACAATAAACATCTTGTCTAAACAAATCAATGATTGCAGTCAACACAGGCACGAGTGCTTTTACTTTGAAGGCGGTGAAAGATCTTTTTTACTCTTCATATCGTTGACATTCTCAAAATCGACAGCTGGTTGGGTCAGGGTTGTGTGTCAGGGTTGTGTGTCACTTCTACAGTCTCAACCGTCCCCTGTGTGTCCTCCTCCAGGTGATCGAGTACAACCCGTCCCAGTGTCTGGACTGGCTGGCTGTCCAGACTCCCAGGAACAAACTGGCCCACAGCTGGGTTCTGCAGAACATGGAGAACTGGGTGGAGCGTTTCCTGCTGGCACACAACTACCCCCGAGTCCGAACATGTAATTCAAAGTTTACCTTCTGTGCGCTCTACTGCTGGGTCTCCTTCATGTGATTTACATGGATGAATTCAAATGAAACCAAACTTTATTGTTACATGTGCAGGAAACTCACCCACAGTAGTCAAAAGTAGACACCAGTAAACTAAAACAATATATTCCTACAGTGCAAATAGATGAGCCTAGTTAAAGTCCAGCTGTGAGGACAGTGGTTGGTTCTCTCCTGATCCTGAGTCTGTTTCCTGCAGCGGCCGCCTACCTGCTCGTCTCCCTCATCCCCAGCAACTCCTTCCGCCAGATGTTCCGCTCCACGCGCTCGCTCCACCTGCCGACCCGGGAGCTGCCGCTGTCGCCCGACACCACCGTGGTCCTCCACCAGGTCTACAACCTGCTGCTGGGGCTGCTGGGACGTGCCAAGCTGTACGTGGACGCCAGCGTGCACGGAACCACCAAGCTGGTGCAGTACTTCAGCTTCATGACCTACTGCCTCATCTCCAAGACGGAGAAGCTGATGTTCTCTGGATACTTCATGGACCTGTGGAACCTCTTCCAGGTACCTCAGTGATTTGCTTTTGTTTGAACCAACAGGTAAACTGTCCGTGTGGAGGGAGAGAGAGGCGGAGCCTATTGACTGAAGGACATCGGCTCTTGTGTTTTTAATGTTTCTACGTTCATACACAGAAAGTTGTGTTTGTGTTTTGTGTGGAGAAACCGTGTCTCTGGAGAACATGAGACGTCCCGTGTCTTCACGTGAAGACGATCCGAGATTCATTTCATTTTAATACTTGGTTTATTTATTTGGTTGAAGGATTTATCAGTTTTACAAAGTCAATATTTGGGATGAAGATTTGATCTTTGGCTCAGGAAACTATCATTTTAGAATATTTATTAATTCATAATGTTTTGAAGACTGACGGCCCTCGTTCACTTGTCACTCGTCGTTTAGTTTTTCGATGACGGATGTTGTTTGGATTTGTTTGTAAACAGAATTGAGAACTTTTACAAAGAACTTCCTTCTTGTTCAAACTGTCGAACGTTCTGAAATCTGTGGAACCAGTGAATCTCCCCACCTTCTCCTTTCTTTATCAATATCGGGTCTACCAGGTGTTTTCTATGATTATTTATTTATTTTAAGTAAAAGGAGCAGATCATCAGAAACACTAAAATCCCATCTCACTTCATGACAGCGGTGGGAAACATCTGAATTCAAATTTTGTCTCACCTCGAGCCGTTTATTCCCTGTTGACATTCGAAGGCCTTTATGGTGAAAACACTTCCCACCCTGACGCGTGCTCTCTCCTGGTGTGAAGCTTCTGTCCTGTTGACCGTGTTCTTCCTTCTTCAGCCCAAACTGTCGGAGCCGGCCATCGCCACCAACCACAACAAGCAGGCGCTGCTGTCCTTCTGGTACAACGTGTGCGTGGACTGTCCGGAGAACGTGCGGCTGGTGGTGCAGAACCCCGTGGTGACCAAGAACATCGCCTTCAACTACATCCTGGCCGACCACGACGACCAGGAGGTGGTGCTCTTCAACCGCGGCATGCTGCCGGCCTACTACGGCATCCTGCGCATGTGCTGCGAGCAGTCGCCCGCCTTCACCCGGCAGCTCGCCTCCCACCAGAACATCCAGTGGGCCTTCAAGAACCTCACGCCACACGCCAGCCAGTACCCCGGGGTGGGTTTCTGCTTAGTGTCAAATTCAGTTTGAAACTCTTGATGTGTTTAATCTTCATCTGAGGAAATAAATCCACTTATTTGAATTATCTATAAATATTTCATAATTTACTCAGAGACCTGTCACAGTGAATAAATCACCAGCGCCACTGACCTCGGACACGGCTAACGGCTAACGGCTAACAGCTAACAGCTAACTGTTTAAACACATGAACCTCCTATCAGAGGAGTCGGGGGCTTCAGAATAAAAGCACCTGTGGTTCTGCTTTGGTTCATTTCATTGTAACAGAACTTTATTCAACTTCATTAGAAAAATACTTTATTTACCTTTATCACATAATCGTATTTCACTTTCACTAACTGTAACAGTACTTTGTTAAAATCACAGATTTTTCATCTGCTGAAGTGAAACTGACGTTAATCAAATCACAAAACTTATAACACAATAACAAACTTCATATCAGCATAAAAAATATAAAAAAATAAGATCTTACCAGCTATCAAGGATAAATAAATCCATAGTACATAGTATTTATCGTAGTACATGATATAACAGTATGTAATCCTTCTTCTGTGCTGTGTGCTGCCCCCTGCAGGCGGTGGAGGAGCTGTTCAACCTGATGCAGCTGTTTGTTGCCCAGCGAGCCGACATGAGAGAAGAAGAACTCGAGGACGTCAAACAGTTTAAGAAAACCACGATCAGCTGTTACCTGCGCTGCCTGGACGGACGCTCCTGCTGGACCACGCTCATCAGGTCAGGACACACACACACACACAGACACACACACTCCCTTTAATATGCTGGGGTGATCTAAATGTTGCTCCTGCTGTTCCTCTCAGTGCCTTCAGGGTTCTGCTGGAGAACGACGAGGACCGGCTGCTGGTGGTGTTCAACAGAGGACTCATCCTCATGACTGAAGTAAGTCCAGGGAATGAAGTTTCATCTCAGTTGTCGTGTTTAACTTCACATTTTACTCTTTTATGCTAAATATTGAAGCAGGAAACAGTGTTTGTGTTGTCGGGTGTGAACGCAGCCTGACTGTGTCCGGCTGTAGATTTATTAAAGAAGAGGATTCTCTCTCTCTGTGGTTTGCTCCCTGCAGTCGTTCAACACACTGCACATGATGTACCACGAGGCCACGGCGTGCCACGTCACCGGGGACCTGGTGGAGCTGCTCTCCATCTTCCTGTCGGTGCTCAAAGCCACGCGGCCCTACCTGCAGCGCAAAGGTAACGCCCGCCTCACCGCGCCTCAGTGATGACCTTTGACCCGTGTTCGTTTGTCCTGAGCAGATGTTTCTCTGTCTCGTCCAGATGTGAAGCAGGCTCTGATCCAGTGGCAGGAGAGGATCGACTTCGCCCACAAGCTGCTCACCCTCCTCAACTCCTACAGTCCACCCGAGCTCCGCAACGCCTGCCTGGGTAGATCAACCCCTTTCTCTGATGTTTACTTGTTTCCCTCTGCGGCTGCTTCATGTAGAAAATCAGATATTACAAACCTGCTCCATGAAAACCCTTTCTGTGAGGTCTGTTGCTTGAGGAGATGTTTGTTCTAACCGTCCTGTGTCGTCCTCGTTTCTTCTTCTGCTTCTCCCAGACGTTCTGAAGGAGCTGGTCCTGCTGAGTCCTCACGACTTCCTGCACACGCTGGTTCCCTTCCTGCAGCACAACCACTGCACCTATCACCACAGCAACATCCCCAGTGAGCCTCTTCCTCTTCATCATCCTCCTCTTCATCACCTCCTCTCTGTTGATTTGAATCTTTAATCACCAGTTTTTACAGGAGTCTTTGTCTATCTTTATCTTTTGATCTGAGCATCAACGAAGAATCTACAACAGATAGATACATAATTGCAGATTCAATTTAAAAAAAACTTAGACATTTCATGTGATTTCAGTTGAAGTGAAAATCTCACAGATCCCACCTCATAGTTTCAAATCATCATGAACTAGAACATCACTTAGTAGAACTCACATCTCCATCAAAGTAATAACTCAGACCGAAGTCCAGATGGTTTCCTGGAATGTATTTGTGGGATTGTGAGAACAGTGTCCTGCCAGCCCCCGTGCACAGTGTGAGTCTGAGTGAGTGCACGTGAGGAACCAGCAGGACAATGTGTGGAAGCTTCCCAGTGAGCGAGTGGACGTGTGGACGAGGTTTCTAACACGTGACGGACGTGAAACCGGAAGAACACAAACGTCACAGGATGAACATGTTCAGACCCGACAACCTGCTGCTACACAAACTCTACACAACATGTCCAGATGATATTTTACACACTTCATGTCTGAAAGCATTCATGGATGCGGTTTTTCACCCCATGTTGGTGTCAGGTTAAGTTCCTCTTGTCGTGTGTTTGACTCTTGTGTGTTTGTGTGACTCTTGTGTGTTTGTGTGTGTGTGTGTTCTCAGTGTCGTTCGGCCCGTACCTGCCCTGCAGAGAGAACATCAAACTGATGGGAGCTAAAAACAACATCCGGCCTCCGAGACCGGAGCTGAACATGTGTCTCCTGCCGTCGATGGTGGAGAGCAGCAAGGTACAGAGGAGGTGTCCACTGAGTCAGGTTCAACTGGACTACAGGAAGCAGAGGTCAATAACCTGTCTCTCTCTCTGTCTGTCTGTCTCTCTCTCTCTGTCTCTCTCTCTGTCTGTCTGTCTCTCTGTCTGTCTGTCTCTCTCTGTCTGTCTGTCTCTATCTCTCTCTCTCTCTCTCTCTCTCTCTCTCTCTCTCTCTCTCTCTGTCTCTCTCTCTCTGTCTGTCTGTCTCTCTCTCTCTCTGTCCCTCTCTCTCTCTGTCTCTCTCTCTCTCTCTCTCTCTGTCCCTCTCTCTCTCTGTCTCTGTCTCTCTCTCTGTCTCTGTCTGTCTGTCCCCCCCCTCTCTTCCTCTGTCTCTCTCTCTCTTCCCTCTCTCTTTGTCTGTCTCTCCCTCTCTCTCACCCCCCCCTCTCTCTCTATCTGTCTCTCTCTCTCTCTCTCTCTGTCTGTCTGTCTGTCTGTCTGTCTGTCTGTCTGTCTGTCTGTCTGTCTGTCTGTCTGTCTGTCTGTCTGTCTGTCTGTCTGTCTGTCTCTCTCTCTTCCTCTCTCTCTGTGTCTCTCTTCCTCTCTCTCTCTGTCTCTCTCTCTCCCCCCTCTATCGCTCTGTCTCTATCCCTCTCTCTCTCCCCCTCCCTCTCTCTATGTCTCTCTCTCTGTCTCTCTCTCCCCCCCTCTATCGCTCTGTCTCTCTCTCTCCCCCTCTCTCTCTCTCCCCCCTCTCTCTCGCTCTCTCTCTCTCTCTCTCTCTGTGTCTCTCTTCCTCTCCCTCTCTCTCTCTCTCCCCCCTCTATCGCTCTGTCTCTATCCCTCTCTCTCCCCCTCCCTCTCTCTATGTCTCTCTCTCCCCCCTCTATCGCTCTGTCTCTATCCCTCTCTCTCTCTCTATGTCTCAGGGTAAAGACGAGGTGTACGACCGGATGCTGCTGGACTACTTCCTGTCCTACCACCAGTTCATCCACCTCTTGTGTCGCGTCGCCATCAACTGCGAGAAGTTCACCGACACTCTCGTCAAACTCAGTATGAACCGTCACTTTGTGTTGAATCCCATGAAATCATTTATCATTAATCAATAAAACGTACAAATACCTACCATGATGTCACAGTAGTGCATAAGGTCCCAATGTAAATCCATTGTGACGATGCCTCTATATAACATCACATGACCTGTGTGTGTCTCAGGTGTGTTGATAGCGTACGAGGGACTTCCTCTCCACCTCGCTCTCTTCCCCAAGCTGTGGACGGAGCTCTGTCAGTCACAGGTAAACGTCTCTGCCCTGTCGTCCTCCATCGTGCGGTCGGCTGAAGACGCTGCGGTTGTGTTGTCGCTGACTCGCTCGTTGTCGTTGTGTAACGTTGTGTCCTCAGTCTGTTCTGGCGAAGACGTGTGTGAAGCTGCTGTGTGACGACCCGGCGTTCAGCGAGTACATCAAGTGCATCCTGATGGACGAGAGGATGTTCCTCAACAACAACGTGGCCTACTCCTTCCTCACCTACTTCCTGCACAAGGTGCCATTGTCCTCACAATTTGTTTACTTTTTATTCAGTTAATTATGGTTAAACTGTAAAATATAAAACCTAAATTACGTTTCTTTTTTCAAAAGGGTTTGATAAAATATTAACAGAATGTTTTACTCTGATCAAAATGAGCAGGATGCTTCTGTCATAAGAAACCTTTCATATCAAAGACGTCTAGATTTATCTTCTGAGATAAGAACTTGTGTGCAGGTCCAGGTCCTGTCTGGTCCCAGCTGCTCCAACCTCATCAGTGTTCTGGTGACGAACCTGCTGAGTGAGCAGAGCAGCCTGCAGCCCGAGCTCGCCGCTCACCGCCTGGAGCTCAGCAAGACCAGCGGCCTGCTGAACGCTGTACGCACACACACACACAGACACACACACACACACACACACACACACACACACACACACTCCCCTCGTTTCCTTCAGACACAAACCTCTTCTTCTGATTTGTGTCTCTGCTCCTTTAGGACCTGAGGGCGTTGGTGCTGCTGCTGTCCGTCCAGCCGCCTCAGGCCCTTGACCCCGCCCTCTGCCCCGCCCTGCAGGAGCTGCTGGGCCGCTGTCGTGTGTGCGTCCAGCAGCGTAGCGTGTTGGAGCTGGAGGCCAAGGACCACAAGGCCAAAGGTACAACACACACTAACACACACACACTCACACACTGAGCATTTCAGTCCAATCTTAAGTCCAACCTCCTCTGAGATTGTCGGTAGCACTTCCTGTCGGCAGCACTTCCTGTCGGCAGCACTTCCTGTCGGTAGCACTTCCTGTCGGTAGCACCATAGATATATATATAAAGGCTAGATGTCTTGTCAGCGTTTCCGGCCGACGGAGACGAACGTCCGCACATGGCGGCCATCTTGCCACAGGCAGCTTGCCCACCCATAATATTGATGTACTTTTTAAATAAAAAAAAAGGGTTAGGGTTATAAATGGTTCTTGATGTATATCTGTAAAGGAAAATATTGTACCTACATAAAACATTCAATTTTTTTTTGAAAATAACATAATTATTCATAAGTATGCAGTGTCATAACTACATCTCTGACGTTTGTAACAAACCGAACCGTTTAAAAATCGGTTGAGAATTTAGCAAGTTATGGTTATTTAAAAAGTACGTACCACTACAACACAATGTTATGGGTGAGCGAGCTGCCTGTGGCAAGATGGCCGCCATGTGCGGACGTTCGTCTCCATTGGCTGAGACATCTAGCCTTTATATATATATCTATGGGTAGCACTTCCTGTCAGTAGCACTTCCTGTCGGTAGCACTTCCTGTCGGTACCACTTCCTGTCAGTAGCACTTCCTGCTCTGACTCGTCATCACTGCTCCTCCTTCAGAGGAGTTTCTGTTACTAACTAACCAGCTGCAGAGAAGACAATCTACTTCCTGTTTACATCACATGACCAGTGAACGTGAGTGGTCATGTGATGTGTGTTAGTGTGGACGGTGGTGGTTTTAGTTTGAATTCTTAATAATGATGATTGTGTGTTTTGTGTGTGCGTCAGTTGAGGATGAAGGTGCGACCCCGGTGAAGCGGCGGCGGGTGAGCAGTGATGACGACCGAGCCGGTGACACAGCAGCGCCGCCCTGTGTGGCCTCCACCTCCTCTTCCTCCATTCTCCCGCCCTGCAGTGAGCTGAGGCCCGACCACCAGGAGGCGCTGACGCCCACCAGCACCTCGGACACAGAGACCCGAGACTCCTCCTCGCTGATCGACCCGGGTACTGAGCAGGACCCGCCCTCCCCTGACCCGGCCCCTGCGTCCTCTGGAAACCTGGACTCCTCCCCCAAGGAGGAGAAGATGGAGGCTTCTTCATCGTCGTCCTCCTCCTCGTTCTCCTCCTCCTCCTCCCTGCTGCAGGAGGCGTTTGTTCATGGAGACGAACCTGAGCCGCCGCGATGCGTGGCGATGGGGGAGGGGCCTCGGGAGGAGGGGCGGGGTGAGGCGATGATGTCAGGATCCTCAGAGGAAGTGAAGGAGGAAAAAGAGACGGCCGCCAAGGCCAGCAGCAGCTTGGCTCCGCCCCTCTCCGAGGACGCCACCTTCCCATCTGCCCTTGGCTTGGTGGGGGAGGGGTCAGAGGGCTGCAGTGGCCACGCCCCCCAGGCGTTTCCAAGCGCCAGCCCCCCCCCCTGACATGCTGGACATGCTGTACAGGACGGTGGAAGCCACTATCGCCATAGTTACCAAACTGTCCGTAAAGGACCCCCCCCTCCTCATGACATCACTAACTCACGGCCGCCATGAGATCTACTTCTCTCTCTCTTTTAAAAAAAATCTGAGTTCATCTCCGAGGGAGAAACAACGTTTTCCTGTTTTTCGGTTTCTTCTTCTTCTTCTTCTGCTGTTTGTGTGCTGCTGTGCGTTGCCTTCAGCTGATGTTCAGTCGCTGGGTTTCTCCAGCTTCAGTGGCTCCTCCCCTTCCTGTCTCGCTCCGCTAACGTCCGACTTCGCAGCCGAGCCCTCGTTTGACGAAAAGAAGAAAAAGTCGTTCAAGCTACAGCACATTGATTTCAAAGGGCAAAAAAAAGGTTTTGTTCTGTTGGGGTTTTTGTTTGTGTGAGTGAGTGTGTGTGTGTGTGTGTGAGTGAGTGAGTGTGTGAGTGAGTGTGTGTGTGTGTGTGCGCGTGTGTGTTTTATACTGATTTGAATTTGTTTTGAAAAGTGATTTTATTTGAGGTTTGCTGTAACGGGGAAAGGTTTACAGGACTTTTGTCTCCTCTGTTTGTAATTTAATTTTATTGCATTTTTACTGTGTATGAAAACGGTCTGTGCCAGTTTTGTACTTTATGAACGAGGCAAAAGAAAACGTTGCCTTGATTTTTCTGTGGTTTCATTATCCAGAAATTAAGTTTACCTGTAAATTAAGAGAACCACAAGAAACTTGATTCTGTAAAGAATCCTCTCTAGTCATTGCCTGAAGGTGTATATGAAAACTATATAAATATATATATAAATATCTTTATATATATATGAGTATATAAAAGCGGTGCTTTATTTGACTGTGGTTGAAATAAAGCCGCCATGTTGGACCAGCTGGAGCTTTTATTTTCTTTACTGAAGTACATTCCATAATCTATTGTTTATTTTGGCTTCTTCTGCTGTGTTCTGATTCTCCTGATTTTATTTTAATAGAGAATAAATTAATAAAACAGTTTTAATAAGAAGAATTGTGACCTGGAACTCGTCCTGAGCTGAGAGGCTTTTTCTTTCCTGTGTTGAAGTGGATTCTTTCAGGTTTGGTTTCTGCAGCCGAGACGAAACAGAAGAGAAACGATCAGAAGACCTGAGAGTGTGAGTAACGTTTGAATTGTGTTATGAAACTTTGACGAGTTGTCGGCTCCTGGTCGTGAAGCCGAGGTTGTGAAACTGATCTGAGAAGCAAACAAATTAACATTAATGAGCGACAGCTGTCTGTTGAAGCTGTGAGTTTAACCACGTGAACATTCTGACATCATCACATGACGATGACATGTCTACTCTGTTCACCATTAGCATGTTAGCTGTGCAGCTAACAGATGAGGAATTACATTTATTACCTTATTTAGAATTTCATACGGTTCATTGAATCTAAGTAGATGAATTTAGATAAGAATATGTAGAAATGGACGACATGACAGCTGTCAAAAGTGCATCTGATCGCCCCCTGGTGGCCAGCTGCGGTGTAGGTCAAACCCTCCATGTTAGCAGATGGGACATGGAACTAAAAAGAGATAAAGTAGCTGTTTAGTAAATGTTTGTAGATGTTTCTGTCATTTCAGGTCGTTCTTATCAGTGTTTTCTGATCAGTTTGGTTTTCATTAGTTATCTGATGATATGAGAACGGGCTGAGACGTGATGATTGACAGCTGACAGTGACTCCTGTATCCTGGATGTTCTCAGTCCCAACGTCCCCCCTGAAGAACTCGTCCGTCCATGAGGCCTCAGGTTTGTCCTGCTGGGACATCCTGGACTTGATGCACAGTTTCTGTAAGACCTTTCAAAAGGGAATTACCCAGAGTGCACAGCGTTGAGGCGGGGGGGAACAAACCTGGAAGGAGCAAGCAACTCTGACGTTGACTTGATGAAAGTATAAACATGCAGCTCGACTCAGAGCTGGAATCTAAGCATCACTTTCTGACTCTTTATTTTATACTAACTTCTTTCTTCTGCTCATGTTTTAATGAGGAAAGGTCAAAGTGGATGTTTGTGCTGTGAACTCGTCTCTGCTCTTCTTCTCACAGCAGAGGTGTTGAGGTTCCTTCTCCTTTTCTTTATCTCCATCTTCAATCTGCACATCAGAGAGTTCATCGAGTAGAAACCGTCGTCTCACTCTGACGTGCAGGTCCTCGATGGAGACCAAGAAGAAAGAGGAAGCTTCCATCCGTCTGTTCACGACAGAAACTAGACTTTAATCTCATGTAATTTTATTTTATTGCATTTTTACTGTGTATGAAAATGGTCGTCCTCTGTACCAGTTTTGTACTTTATGAACGAGGCAAAAGAAAACTTGTTATGAATCCTCTCTAGTCATTGCCTGAAGGTGTATATGAAAACTATATAAATATCTTTATCTACAGGACCAGTCAAAAACATTCGGACACCTCATTCAATGGTTTATCTTTAAGTTTTCATTTCGTTCTACATAGCAGATTAATATTCAAGACATAACTATGAAAGAACATGTATCCCAAACACATGCACAGACACACTCACGCAAATGGTAGGTAAATGTATCCTCTGCTTTGAACCCATCTGGTGCAGGACACACAGAGCAGTGAGCAGCCATGCACAGCGCCCGGGGAGCAGATGTTGGGGGAGTAAGGTGCCTTGCTCAGGGGCACTAGACAGGGTCGGGAGAATCCTCTTGGAGTTTTGGAAAGATCCAATTGTTGTCCATCCAGGTTCGTTTTTTGTTGTTACACCGGTGAGTCGAACCAGAGACCTTCCAGTCTGATTGGAACCAAAAACCTCAAATCATTCAGTAAATTTGGTTATCAAAATAAAATAAAAACAATATTTCAATCAATCAATCAAATTTTATTTGTATAGCCCATATTCACAAATTACAATTCATCTGATAGGGCTTTAAAATATTTAAAATATTAATATTAAATCATAACTTGAATTGGTTAAAGGTCCCTCGGGGCCCCACCCTTCATAGCCAATTTATTGATTAAGATCAGTCTCATTTAGATCTAGTTCAATTAGAAATCTCAATATTTACTATTAAAGATTATATAATGAACAGTGAAGGTGATGGAGTTCTTCACAGTGTAGAGGTTTGCAAAATTCACTTATGCAACATTAATGAAAGAACATTTGTGAAAGAAAAACATTCATTGTGAATATAATAAAGTATAAAATCACTAATTACTAACTATACAAAGATGTGCATCTGAGTGTGGGTGTCTATGTAAATAAAGGGGGGGTTCCCAAATGGTGGTTGACCAAACGTCCACATGCTTTTAGAATGGTCGCTAACCCCCCCTAAAGTTAAACGCCCCCCCTCTTTTCTTCTGAAGTGGTGTAGTGATATGTGTGTGTCTGTGTTGGTGCTAAATTAGACAAAGAGAGGGTCAGAGAGATAAGCAAAGAAATCCTGTGAAGAGCTTAACAAACTAACCTTACTTTCGACTAACTTATAACCACAATACCACAACACATATCAAACTTATTAACACCACACAGAATCAAACAAGCAGTCTTGCTCAGCCTTGTATAATTATTAAGCCCAGATTATGTTACCAGTCTTTAGAAAGGGGAAAAGGGAGTTGCAGTTCCGTTTGCATTTCTGTGACGTCTCCGGTTGGTCGTAAGGTTGTAAGGTTGGAGCTGTGGGGCTCGGCTGCTCGTTGAATCTTACCTGCAGGACATCGAGTCGCTGCTCGGAGTTTGTAAAGCTTGAGACGCGTGGCGGTTTCCTTTCACCCTGGGAGACTGAGTTCCTTCTCCAGAACAAAGAAACATACCGTTATCAGGCTTTGACTGACATGTAGGCCGAAGAGTAGACCTTTAGTTTCACACCATCACTTTCACAACAATTGAATATAAATAGATGAATTTAGATAATAATAGGTAAATATGTCAAGATGGACGACATGACAGCTGCCAAAAGTGCAGCTGATCGCCCCCTGGTGGCCAGCGCCTGTATCCTGGATGTTCTCAGTCCCAACGTCCCCCCCTGAAGAACTCGTCCGTCCATGAGACCTCAGGTTTGTCCTGCTGGGACATCCTGGACTTGATGCACAGTTTCTGTAAGACCTTTCAAAAGGGAATTACCCAGAGTGCACAGCGTTGAGGCGGGGGGGGAACAAACCTGGAAGGAGCAAGCAACTCTGACGTTGACTTGATGAAAGTATAAACATGCAGCTCGACTCAGAGCTGGAATCTAAGCATCACTTTCTGACTCTTTATTTTATACTAACTTCTTTCTTCTGCTCATGTTTTAATGAGGAAAGGTCAAAGTGGATGTTTGTGCTGTGAACTCGTCTCTGCTCTTCTTCTCACAGCAGAGGTGTCGAGGTTCCTTCTCCTTTTCTTTATCTCCATCTTCAATCTGCACATCAGAGAGTTCATCGAGTTGAAACTGTCGTCTCACTCTGACGTGCAGGTCCTCGATGGAGACCAAGAAGAAAGAGGAAGCTTCCATCCGTCTGTTCACGACAGAAACACAATTCTAAGCATTCAGAGTTTAACTTGGTCCAAAACTGGTTTCAACAAACTGGTTTTTCTTTTCCTTCTCATGGTCTCATCACTTCAGCAAAGTCGATTTGACTCAATTTGATTGACCTGAAACCGAGTTGACTATAAAAGGAACATTTGGTTTCCTCAGTTGCTTCTGTCATTAATTAACTGTTCATTTCAGCTCAAGGGTTAATTCTTCTAATTGATTCAATAATCGGAAGAGGCCCCTCAGTGCTCAGCTGCTCTCCTTCCTTCTATCGCTCATCTTGTAAATACCATTGTATCTGAAGTCGTTCACAGCTTCATGAAGTGACAAGACAAAACAAGAGACGTGTGAAAGACAAGAAAAGACCTCCCATCGTCTCTGAAGTTCCTTATTTCAAACTGTTCAATGCTTGTTGTCTTCTTTATTGTGAGGAATATGTTCATATAAGGTCATAGCACCGATCTGAGGGCGACTCCTGGTCGAGGTGTAACAACTTCTCTCCTGACATCGTTCAGTGACTCGTCCGTCTGGAGAGAACTCAACAACAACGTCTGACGACTTCTGCAACAAAGGAGGTAAATACACTTCAGGTCATTTCACTCTAAAGGGAAACTTCAGTGATATTGAGCCTTTAGTGGCAAAGGTTTGATTTGGATGAATGTTCCTCAGAAGCCAGGTCTGAAGTGTGGAAGCAAAGAGCAGCCAAAGCTACAATTACTATGAACTGTATTTATTCTACACAGCCCTGATCACACCATGTTTGGGGGCTGATGCTGATATTAGGGAGTCAAACAAATTCTGATCATCACAATAAATCCTCAGTGATTCCTGAGATGTTGTTATCGAACCTTTGAGACAAATATATGTAACTGAGGTTTGATTATTTATTTTTTACAGTTTAACAATTTACTTAAATAAAAAATAACTAAATAAAGAGAAAACACATATACAACCAAATATATAGAACCTGAATTAAGAAAACCCCTTTCAGATAAAATGCTTATTGTTTATTGTGTAAATTAAGTTTTCATATCGGGGACATAACAGAGGAATACATCTGGAGACTCTTATTGGCTAATGGGTGAATGGGAGGAGCTTCAGTCAGAGATCGTCCATCTTACTCTGATGTGGAGAAACCATTGAGCTGTTCCAGTTCTATTCATACATTGAATATATACAAACTGTACGTACTGTATTATTCTCTATAACACACTGTCGTCATAACAACACAAATCTATAGTTTCACACAAACCACAATTTAGGTTTTGACCTTTATTTTGAGGTGAAACTATTTACACGATGCATCAAAGTGTCTCCATTGAAACCACATTTGGATCTGATGTAAATTACAAATATCAGTTATTGTAAAGATCAGTCCACTGAATATGATTATTTACATCTAAATCCATATATTGGTAGAAATTTAATTTGAAATCTACAAAAATGTTGAAAAGTCCTGATCTGAGGTCAGATACCATGTTAATAAACCTGATCTGAGGTCAGATGCCATGTTAATAAACCTGATCTGGGTTCAGATACCATGTTAATAAACCTGATCTGGGTTCAGATGCCATGTTAATAAACCTGATCTGGGTTCAGATACCATGTTAATAAACCTGATCTGGGTTCAGATACCATGTTAATAAACCTGATCTGGGTTCAGATACCATGTTAATAAACCTGATCTGAGGTTCAGATGCCATGTTAATAAATCTGATCTGGGTTCAGATGGCCGCCCGGAGCCGGATCACGGTTCTGCTGCTGCTCTTCCTCTTGTCCACTGAACACAGTTTTGCTGTGAACCTGAACCAACTCACACCGCTGGTTAAAGAACTCCTGAGCAAGTGAGTGAACTTCTGAATCCTGAACTGATGATGTTTACATGGACAGTGATGATTATGATCTATAGTACAGGCAGTCACCAGGGGGCGATAAGGAGCTTTGTACATGGTAACATACATGTTTAACCTGTTGATCTCATTTGACCCTTTTTGCAGGTACCGTGTAAATGGTATGTTCAGTCTGGCCGTGAGTATCCCAACCAGAACCAGAACCAGAACCAGAACCAGGGCGCTCACCGAGATCATCCAGGAAGTCCTCCGAAGTGACCCTGCTAACAACGTGCAGAACAACATCAACAATGGTGGAGAGTACCTTGGCAGCAGGGTGGTTGCAGCCAAGCCTGGGGCTAACATGCATGCAGAGTTACGCGTTGTGGACAGATTGACTCAGTTGTACACCAGTCCTCAATTCAATCCCAATGATTTGTTGCTTCTCTATGTTCGTGCCTCCCCATGTGTTGAAACATGTACAGATGCAGTTCACCCACTAAGCATTCTTCGAGGGTTGAATGAAATTCGGCGTTGGAATAATTACGCAGTTGTGTTTTCTAAAATATTCAGACCCAGTAATGGTCTGGAGAACACAGACAAGGGAGCGCGTTAGAGCCCTGAGGCGACTTGCAACATACGAATCTGGTGAGATCGAGAGTAGACGAGGTCCAGTTGGTCTACAAAACATCTTCCGCTGTGACAGAGATGAAAACCAACAGATGCAGTGCGTCAGCTGCTCAAGTGACGGTCAGGTGGCTCAGGCTTGTGTGTCAGACGTTCCGCCCTCTGCTTCCACAAACACTGGTCCTCAGACAGGAAGAGGGGCCTCCTCCTCACGGGGGGGGTGGGGTGGTCGCGCTCGGGGGGGTGGCATGCAGACAGGAAGAGGGGCCTCCTCCCCACAGAGGGGTGGTCTCGGTCGGGGTGGCATGCAGTCAGGTACAGGTGGCTCCTCCTCACGGGGGGGTGGTCGGGGTGGCATGCAGTCAGGTAAGAGGGGCCTCCTCCCCACGGGGGGGTGATCAGGATGTTTGGCAAACCCCCAAAAAAGGCAGAGGAAGAAGGGACATCAGTTATAATGCAGGTGACAGCTCTGCTCATATCTCTGAGAGCAACAAGGGAGCTGAGGACGCCCCCCCAGTTGATGAGAATGGAAATGATGTTGCGACAGGTGAGAGTGTCCCTCTGTCCCCAGCAGGTTCTGATGAAGGCAACGGAGGTGATTTAAGGACGGCAGAGGACGGATCGTCCCCACAAATCAGCTTCGATTCTGGAGATGGAGAAGTGAGCAAGGGCAAAGGAAAAGTGAGCAAGGGCAAAGGAGGTAAAGGGAGAGGAGGGAAAGGGAAAGGGAGAAGAGGGAAAGGAAAAGGGAGAAGAGGGAAAGGAAAAGGGAGAAGAGGGAAAGGGAAAAGGGAGAAGAGGAGGGAAAGGGAAAAGGGAGAAGAGGGAAAGGGAGACGAGGAGGGAAAGGGAAAAAGAGCCGGCGAGGGGGGAGAAGCAGGAGACGGGGTTTGGACCAGGACTGGATTTTTGCCTCAGATATTTTGAGAAGCATCAAATGAACCTTTTCTGAACGACAGGACTGAGTCTGAGTTTAACACGACTAGCTTTGCTAACATGATCACGTGATAATGCTACGATTAGCACGTTAGCTGTGCAGCTAACCAATGAGGCTTTGAGCTTTGAAGGAATTAAATATATTACTTATAATTGTATTACGGTTCTTTGATTGTCTGTTAATAGATAAACTTTGATAATATTAAAAGATAAATGTATAAAGATGGACGACGTGACAGCCACCAAACGTGAAACCAAAGTGCCTTGATCGCCCCCTGGAGGCTGGATGCTGTACAGGTCATAAACTCCTCCTCCTCCTCCATGTTAGCAGATACAAAAAACTATAACATTAAATAAATGTCTCTTAAAGATTTCAGTCATTTCAGGTCGTTCATATCTCACTGAAGTTTCCTGATCAGTTTGGTTTTATTTAGTTATTTGATATAAAAACGAGACGTCCACGATATTTGGTTTCATTTGTGGACAGAGACAGGAAGTGAAGCTGCGTCGTTCATCTTTATTTACAGTCGATCGTCTGAACCAAAATCCACAACCTGCTTATGTAATCTATATAATCAAATCTATGTGAAATGCATCACTGATTTTCATGATGTTCTGTTTTTATCTTATTAAAGCTTTGCTCAGCATCAACTCTGGTCTCTGTGTGTGTGTGTGTGTGTGTGTGTGTGTGTGTGTGTGTGTGTGTGTGTGTGTGTGAGTGTGTGTGTGTGTGTGTGTGTGTGTGTGTGGGTGTGTGTGAGTGTGTGTGTGTGTGTGTTGAATATTGTCTGTGTAATCTGTTTTTTAGTTTAGTTTAGTTTAGTTTGGTTTGTTTTCTTCTCAGTTCTTTCCACTGACTGGAACTGTCTCTTATCTGTTTAATCGTCTGACCCTCGGTCGTCTGGGATATTTCAACATTTCCGAGAACTTGTTTGTTGACACTCGACTACAAAATACAGATGAACACAACAAGAAGTTCTTATAATGACTTTATACGATCAGATGTATAATAACAATATGCACTCTGCAATGTAATGAACACGGAGGAGGAGATTCCGTCTGTGCACCACGATGACGATGAAGCAGATTCAGCTGAATGTGATCTAAGGTCACTTGGACTCAAACAGAAATACTGAACAGTGATTAACGAGATCGGTTCAACGTTCAAGGTTTCCCACAATGCATCAGTCCAACAACGTGCATATATATATATCAGTAATTCAGAAGCAAATAAAGACTTCGGAAGGAGCAACAGACGGTAACAGTTCTTCTATTCTCTCTAGATGAAAGAAATGTCCACGTCTGAGGGGACGCAGTCCATTTCATTCATAAACATATCAACAGATATATTTATAATCATTGGTTCTATTATTACTCAATCTTTTTTATTCTGAATTCATTTGGTCACTTATTGTTATGACTGTGATTGTTGTTGTTATTATTCATATACTTTATTGTCTGTACTGCACAAATAAACATGACTTTAAATAGATTCTTCAATTTTAATCCTTTTAATATAATTTGTTTTATTTGAGTCTCATTCAATCATTTACTGTTACACTATTTTTCTAACAATATTATTACTACATTTATTTGATCGTTAGTTAGTTTGTCATGATTATAATTATAATCCTCACTATCTCAGCATTCAGAAGTAAACATAAACAACAAAGGTAATTTTAAATCTGTGTTCTTAATGTAATTTGTGAATCAAGAAATTTATAAAGGTTTTTCAACAAATATTGAAAATGAAATGAAATGTAAACATTTAAAAAAATGTATTCCATAACTATTTACTGAATTCTAAAATGTACTGATTAACTTTATTACATTTGTAAATACCTTGTTCAGGTGAATCTTTTACTCATCGGTTAATATTCTATATATGGATTATTTTTTATGACTTTTTTTCTGTCTCTCTTCTGCCTTTCTCTCTCCCCCCTCTCTCTCTCTCTCCCCCCTCTCTCTCTCTCTCCCCCCTCTCTCTCTCTCCCCCCCCTCTCTCTCTCTCCCCCTCTCTGTCTCTCCCTCTCTCTTCATTCTACCTCTCTCCCCCCCTCTCTCTCTCTCCCCCTCTCTCTACCTCTCTCCCCCTCTCTCTCCCCCCTCTCCCCCCTTTCTGTCTCTCTCTGTCTCTCTCTCTCTCTCTCCCTACGCCCTCTCTCTCCCCCCCCTCTCCCTCTCTCCCCCCTCTCTCTCCCTCTCTCTCCCCCCTCTGTGTCTCTCTCTCTCCCCCGCCCGCTCTCTCTCTCTTCCCACCTCTCTGTCTCGCTCTGTCTCTCTCCCTCTCTCCCCCCATTTCTCTCTCTCCCCCCTCCCCCTCTCTCTCCCCCTCCCTCTCTCCCCCCTCCCTTTCTCCCCCCTCTCTCTCCCTCTCTCTCCCCCCTCTGTGTCTCTCTCTATCTCTCTCTCCCCCGCCCGCTCTCTCCCCCCTCCCCCCTCTCTCTCCCTCTCTCCCCTCCCTTTCTCCCCCCCTCTCTCCCTCTCTCTCCCCCCTCTGTGTCTCTCTCTCTCCCTCTCTCCCCCCCCTCTCTCTCCCTCTCCCCCCCTCTCTCCCCCCTCTGTGTCTCTCTCTCTCCCTCTCCCCCACCCGCTCTCTCTCTCTTCCCACCTCCCTCTCTCCCCCTCTCTCTCCCTCTCCCCCCTCTCTCCCCCCTCTGTGTCTCTCTCTCTCCCTCTCCCCCACCCGCTCTCTCTCTCTTCCCACCTCTCTGTCTCGCTCTGTCTCTCTCCCTCTCCCCCCCTCTCTCCCCCCTCTGTGTCTCTCTCTCTCTCCCCCACCCGCTCTCTCTCTCTTCCCACCTCTCTGTCTCTCTCCCCCTCCCCCCTCTCTCTCTCCCCCCCTCTCCCCCCCCCGCCCCCCCCCCTCCTCTCTGCAGCACAGAGCTGAAATGGAAGATCCGAGGAGACGTTCCACTCTGTCGTTCTCTTTCATCCTCTGCTTCTCACTTTTGCTCACTCCTGGAGAAACCTACAACTTTTGGGATCAATGCCTTGACGAATGTCCGGCGAAGTATTTCACCTCCACGTACGATGTGCGATGTTCTGACAGGTGTGAAAAGCGTGGTTCTGACTACTACTGGTGCCATTCCGAAGAGGGCTGGGACTACTGCTCACCAGGAGAGAACATTGATTACAAAGGCAACACTTGTGTCAACCCCTGTGGCAAATATGGAGAAAGCTTCTTCAAGTGTTTGTCGTGGGGAAGATCCTGGAGCCAATGTGGTCGGGTGGAGCCGAGGGCAATGATTTATTCCACCAGGTATGAGAGACAATGTGTTGACAGCTGTCAGTACTATGAGTCAGGGGATTACTTCTGGTGCCATGATGGAGATAACTGGGAGTACTGCTCACCTCTACAAGACCACACCTACAAGAATGAGCCGTGTCGCTTTAATCACGAGTGTGGAAGCTATGGTTACAGTTACACCTGGTGCTACACAACATTCGACAACGACTGGGATTACTGTGGAGTGATCAGTCCTGGAGAGTGTGTGTTTTCCCAGACGACCCGCGCCAAACGACAACCCAATAATCCAAGAGTGATCTGTACCAGGGAAGACAACAACAACAGGAGAGTGACCACTTTCAGAGAAGAAGGATCTTCTAGAGACATCGCTCAAACCAACAGAAGGTTACGCAATGAAGCCGTAGACTTAATCAACCAATGGGACAACCAGGGCTTGAGTGACCAGGCCAGGTCCAACTTGATAACGTCGAGCAATCTTCGCCTTGACAACCAGGGACTGATCAACTGGAACAATCAGCGGTGTTACAACCTGCAAATCCAGATCAACGGACCACGTCGTCCTGGACACAGCACCACTGTGGCACAGATCATAGCTCCTCTTGACACGTCAGCTGAATACATGCGTTTGGCCTTCAGGGAGAGTTTACAGCGTGAGGTCGGTGTGGTGTTGGAAGTCACTGAAGCATCCACCTCCACAAACAACAACCAGAAGTGTTGTAAACGACGTAAAAATTAACGTAGCTCAAACGTGTGTAGCTGAAGATTGTGACAGACACACATTAACTGCCTCATGTCAGAGGCAGAATGAGTGAGTGAAGCTCTCAGTTAGCAAAAGTTGTGTCTTAATCGGTTTTCAATCAGTCTTTATCAATAATCGCTCAATACCAGAGAAAGATTTGTATTATTTGTCTTCTTAGTGCTTCCTGAGGATGAAGTGGTTCTGTTGGCTTCATCGGGCCGGGACCTCTCGTGCTCACTGCGGCGGTTTGTGTAGTTCTACTGATTAACACAAGAGTTCTACATCAAAACAAATCAATGACACATCTCTGCTTTAGTTTAACGACCCTTTTATTCTGCATGTTGCCTCGTTTTATTTTGAAACTCACATTTTGTCCTATCCGGTCACTTCCCTTCCTGAACCTCCTGTGTTTCCTGTGATAAACAGGTGATGTTCTCTCTGCCCCTTCGATCGCTGCTCGTTGAGGCTCAACACACTTTACACCCGATTGTCACCTTTGACCCTCGCAGGCTCATTCCTGACATGAACCATGTTTCATATCCACGGGAATTGGCTCTGACAGAAAACAGCCGAAGCCAATGAGGATGTTGTGTAGTTTTACATGTTCGACTAAACAATAAAACTCAGCTTCAGCTCATGCTACAAACTGTGTCAGCCTATTCAGCCTGTAAGCCACGCCTCCATGTTTGCTTTCCTTCTGAGTCTCGTGCGTTTCTGTGAGATCGTTTCCTGCAGTCGTCAAGTTTGTGGTTTCACGTTCTGGCCAAATCTTCCAGTGTTCGGACAATTATAAGATTAAAGATCATTTCAACTGTTGTTGTGTCTGAAATCTTTAGTCCCTGAATTACAATGTGAAACCAGAACTAACCAGATGAAACTATGGAACAAACACACACAGCTTCAGACGCTCAGTGAGAAAAACATCTTCAAAGAGTCTCTGACTGAAACCTTGATCATTTCAAAGAGTTTCACACAGATTGGAGTGAGTGGAGGAATCTTATAATGTGTTTCTTTTTGCTTTGGTGCTGATACTGAGTCCGATGTTTATTTTCCTCTGTTAAATTAAATAAAGCAGTAACTATAATGTGCCTCACAACTGATTTATAAACTACCTGTGTGCTTGTTGGATGATTTACAGCTGAATATCGAGCTCAGGCTGACGGGAAGAGTCGCTCATCAAATATTGAATTTGTCCTCTGCTCTCAGATCAGACTCAGAAACGGGGTCAGCAGTGATGAACCAACATCCACGACAACCTGCTGATGTAATCTACATAATCAAATCTATGTAAAAGGCAACACTGAATTTTCTTTATTACTTGTTACGGGACGACGCACCTACTAACTAACTACAACCATACATTTGATGTAATTGTAATATAATCCAATCCAATATAAAAACACATGAGTTTTGGTTTGTTTCTTCTTTGTTCTTTTGTTGTGCAATAATGTTTAAAAAGTGACACCATAGAATGGTGTGCCTTTAGGCATTCAATAAATATAAAACATTAATATTTAAAATATTAATATTAAATCATAACTTTAGTTTGTTAAAGTCCTCTCGGGGAACCACCCTTCAAAGGAAGGTAAAGATAGCCAATTTATTGATTAGGATCAGTCTCATTTAGATCTAGTTCAATTAGAAATCTCAATATTTACTATTAAAAATTATATAATGAACAGTGAAGGTTATAGAGTTCTTGACAGTGTAGAGGTTGGCAAAATTCACTTATGCAACATTAATGAAAGAACATTTGTGAAAGAAAACATTTATTATCAACATAATAAAGTATAAAAACACAAATTACTAACAAACGTTCTAACTAGACAAAGATGTGTATGTGAGTGTGTGTGAGACTATGTAAATCAGGGGTCTCAAAATGGTGTTGACCAAAAGAGTATCGCCTTCCTGTGGGCTCCTAAGAAGGCTGTTTGAGCCCCTAAAGTTAACAGCCCCTTTCTTCAGTAGTGGTTTTACAACTGGTAGCGGGGGAAGGTTTAACTAGGTGTAGAGATATGATTTATCTGTGGTAAAAACTGCACAAAAGCGTTTATACTTCCTGAGGAGACTCAAAAAGTTTGGCATGGCTGCAAAAACTTTAACAAACTTTTACAGGTGCACCATTGAGAGCATCCTCTCAAGCTGCACTACTGCCTGGTTTGGTAGCTGCTCCGCTGCTGATCACAAGGCCCTGCAGAGGGGGGTGAAGACAGTGGAGCATCATCGGCTGCCATCTCCCTTCCGTGAAACTCATCTACAACATGGAAGATCATCAAGGACCACAGCCACCCAGGCTGTGGACTTCTCACACTGCTGCCGTCTGGCAGACGTTACCGGAGCATCGGAGCACGGACTACCAGACTCACTAACAGCTTCTACCCCAGGCCATCAGGCTTCTGAACAATCAACACTGACCCCTGAACAGTCACCATGTACATTCTGCTCCCACACTCATACCAATACACTTACTCCACATACATTCATTTAATTTAATATTCCCCACTTCTTCACCCTGTAAACTGCTGCTTCACTTGGCTATGTTATATGTTACGATGTGATGTTATATGTTATGTTACATAGTATGTTATTTTTCTATTTTGTAAAGTCGTCTACTGCGTAGAATTTGCCTGCCATGTAACAACAATTTCACTGCTCCGATGACACTGTCATTGGTGCATGTGACAATAAACTTTGATTTGATTTGATTATTACTCAATCTTTTTTATTCTGAATTTATTTTGTTTAAATTGATATGACTGTCATTGTTCTCGTTATTATTATACTTTACTGTCAGTGTGTCTGTAACTCTGTATTATTGTAGAATTATATGAGCACTGCACAAATAAACATGACTTTAAATAGATTCTTACATTTTAATCCTTTTAATTTAATTTGTTTTATTTGAGTCTCATTCACTCATTTACTGTTACAGTATTTTTCTGACAATATTATTTCTAAGTTTATTAACATCATCACATCTCATTAAAGAAAGAAGCTGTCATCAGGTCTCTCTCCTCCACATCCTGAAGACTGGCCCCAGATCTGCTGCTCCTACATGAGCTCTTCTTCCTGTCCACGAGTCACCTGATCGCTGGATGAGCTCCAGTTGTTTCATGACTCATCATCAACTGAAGCCAAATATGGAGGTGAAAGTGAATGATGATTCAGCAGGTTCTCTCTCTCTCTCTCTCTCTCTCTCTCTCTCTCTCTCTCTCTCTCTCTCTCTCTCTCTCTCTCTCCCTATCTTTCAACCCTTTACATATCTTAGCGATAAACCCAAACCCTTGACAGTTTTAATCGTTACATTTTTACATATCATGCGGTTGGACCAGGTCCTGGATGTAGACTGGACCCGATCCGGTCCCAGCCTGGTAACCAGTGAAGGGATCCTGGTCGTGTTGTCCTCTGCATCTCGTCACACAATTCCCTGTGAGACCTGAAAGTGGTTTTGAGACACTTTTAAAAGCTCCAACAAAACTGGAGTAAATGCAATGAGAGTAAAATGCTATAGAGCAGAAATGGTCACTTCCTGTTTCTTCCACTTGTCATTCTGATGAAGACCACCCCCCTCTCTGTCTCCCTCTCCCCCCTCTCTCTTTTTCTACTTCTCTCTCTTTCCCTCCCCCCTTTCTCTCTTCCCATCTCTCTCTCTTTCTCTCTCCCCCCTCTCTGTCTCCCTCTCCCACCTCTCTCCCTCTCTCTTCATTCTACCACTCTCTCTCCCTCTCCCCTCTCTGTCTCCCCCCTCTCTCCCTCTCCCCCCTTCTCTGTGTCTCTCTCTCTCCCTTCTGATCGCTGGATGAGCTCCAGTTGTTTCATGACTCATCATCAACTGAAGTCAAATATGGTTTTATTTAAATCCTCTTCAGTTAGATAATCTCTGTTTAGTGCTGCTGCTAGTTAGAGGTGAAAGTGAATGATGATTCAGCAGATTCTCTCTCTCTCTCTCTCTCTCTCTCTCTCTCTCTCTCTCTCTCTCCTCTCTCCCCCTCTCTCTCGCTCCCTATCTTTCAACCCTTTACATATCTTAGCGATAAACCCAAACCCTTGACAGTTTGAAGAGTTTCATTTTTACATATCATGCGGTTGGACCATGAAACCATGGACCTGAAAGTGGTTCTGATGCTACAGAGCAGAAACTGCCGTCAGTGCTCTGCAACCCTTTAACGAAATGAACGAATTGTTAATACGCGGCCTCAAATTAATTGTTGCCTGGTAAGTTACCAGCAAGACGGAGAAGGACGGATAACAAAGCTCCATCACGCTGCGCCTCTGTGCGCTTCGGAGAGTTTTTCCACATTGACGGATCAGACCACCGTCTCCAACAGGGAGGAGGAGCCTGAGAACAAGGTCCTTCCGTATGTGGCGGATAAATACGACAAAATCAATTATATACGACTGGCACAAAAACTGGGGTATTTTCTAAATATAATAATAATAAATGTGAAACTGATGTGTATTCTTATGCAATTTTAGCAAAATAGTCACGTGACCGAGACAAGCGTCTTGACATGCGTAAAGCATGAGTCATAACGGAGAGGATCCCGTCATTTTTTCAGAATCAGATAATAAACAAAACAGAAATAGTTGAAGTTGTTTATTCTTTCTCTGCGGCCCGGTACCAAATGACACACGGCCCGGTACCGGTCCACGGCCCGGGGGTTGGGGACCACTGAACTACAATATGCGTCTGATCCTATTATCTCTACGGACGGCGCTCTTCCCTGCAGGTCTCTGATCTTGAGTTTCTGACCCCCGGCCTCGGTAAACTAACCAGGGACAAATCCCCAGAAAGAAAAGTCTGGGAGGAAAATAGAGAGTTTAATTCTGAGTCGACAGATTCATTTTCTTTCTCTGCCAACGATGCTGGTTTACCTGAACGCTTGATATGTGCCGAGGAATAGACAAACAACAACAAATGTTATGTTATAGGACATTTCGAAAACAAGCACACAGCATCTGCTGAAAGGTACCGAGCTGGAGATGAGCAAAGAAAATAGTTCTGTTTCATTTATTTCAAAGTAAATAGTAAAGGGTTTTGTATTTATATAGAGCTTTTCTAGTCTTGATGACCACTCAAACAGACCACTTACAGTACAGTTTTACATTCACCCATTCACACATTCATACAGTGCATCTATTCCCAGCACTTTGTTGGGGATAGCGGGGTAATGTGGGACATTTTTTACATTTGCTCACCTCTAGGCGAGCTAAAATTATATATCAGTAAAATTTACACATTTCCTATTAATTCAGGATGTTTCCTATCAATGGAAATGATCAGAATGTCTTCAGGACAAACGGCAGTGAAAATATGATTGTTTTAAAAAAAGTGGTCTTGTGTCCCACTTTACCCCAGTTACGGGGTAAAGTGGTCCACTTACTTTTTCCACTTTAAAACTACCATAACAACAAATGTTGTAATAGTTAAAATCCCGACAGCTAGATTGACAACCATTAATATCAGACTAGTAACAGAATCATGGGGATTGGTCAATTAAGCACATTTATGATTATTATGATTCATGTGATCTCTTGCACACCCTAGCTTACCGGCACATTGTTTCTCTGTCCAATTGGCAGGGGCAGGGATATTGTTTTTCTCTGAGTATTCAAACCAGTTCACGACACTTAACTGGATCAAGGCCATGGAACTGGTCAGCTGGTTGTTTCAAGTGTTTGTCCAGCTCCTCCTCCATCTCATCTGTGAATATTCTCTTTGCCTCAGCTACTTCACTCCAGGCTACTGATTTGACTTTCCCTTTCTCTTTTTTCTTTGTGAATCTTTTGAGGGCTTGTCTTGTCAATATTTCTATCCCTTCCAGCTTTTCTTAAGGACTTCTTTCCCTGCATGACCTCAGCGGCTTCACTCTCCATCTCAGCGAGGGGTGTTTGGCCCCAGGTTGTCTTCCTGGTGTAGTTTCTTGGCATGATGGCTTTTCTACAATGTTTATGACATTAAAAATAAAACATATATAATGTAATATAACACTAAAATATGTTTAAGACTAAACTTAACTTGTGCTTCATGTCTCACTTTACCCGACAGCCACAATTTGAGAAAAACAACATCTCTTAGCAATTCAGGCTAATCTTCAGCTAGCATCAATCACATGGTTTTATATGTTGGAAGTTCATCAACATGTATGAAATAAGTTTTTCTACCTGATTCAATTTGTTTTGACACAACAGTTGATTAAGTTCAAAGCAAGAAAATATACTTTTACATGCAAAAAACACATTTTTGTGAAAAAACATACTTTCCTCAGCACCAGCACCAACTTCTCCTTCATGGCAAGAGGGGAATGGGAGGAGCTTGAAAAGATAATGGTCAAATTACCACATACAGTGCTGTGAAAAAGTATTTGCCCCATTCCTGATTTTTTATTTTGTTTGCATTTTTGTCACACTTAAATGATTCAGATCATCACACAAATTTGTATATTAGACAAAGGTAGCCCGAGTAAATACAAAATGCAGAACTAACCCTAACCCTTTAAATGATGATTTCATTTATTAAGTGAAAAAGTCTATCCAAACCTACTTGGACCTCTGTGAAAAAGTATTTGCCCCCTAAACCTAATAACTGGTTGTGCCTCCCTTGGCGGCAACAACTGCAATCAGGTGTTTGTGATGACTGGCGATGAGTCTCTCACATCGCTGTTTTGGACCACTCTTCTTTGCAGAATTCTTTGAATTCAGCAACATTGGATGTTTTTCGAGCAAAAATGGCTTGTTTAAGTTCATGCCACAGCATCTCAGTCCGATTTATGTCTGGACTTTGACTAGATCACTCCAAAACCTTCATTTTGTTTATTTTGAGCCATTCAGATGTTGACTTGCTTGTGTATTTCGGATCATTGTCCTGCTGCATAACCCAAGTGCTCTTGAGCTTGAGGTCACGAACTGATGGCCGGACATTCTCCTTCAGGATTTTCTGTTAGGGAGCAGAATTCATGGTTCCATCAATTATGGCAAGTCATCCAGGTCCTGAAGCTGCAAAGCAGCCCCAGAACATCACACTACCACCTCCATGTTGGACTGTTGGTATGATGTTGTTTTTATGAAATGCTGAGACAAGCCTTTGTGTTCTTTTTGATCAGCAGTGGCTTTCTCCTTGGAACTCTCCCATGGTTCCATTTTTGCTCAGTCTCTTTCTTATTGTTGAATCATGAACACTGATCTTAACTGAAGCAAGTGAGGCCTGCAGTTCCTTAGATGTTGTTCTGGGTCTTTTATGATCTCCTGGATGAGTCGTTGATGTGCTATTGGAGTTATTTTGGTAGGCCGGCCACTCCTGGGAAGGTTCACGACTGCTCCAAGTCTTCTCCATATGTGGATAATGGCTCTCACCGTGGTTCACTGAAGTCCCACAGCCTGAGAAATGGCTTTGTAACCCTTTCCAGACTCATACATGTCAATAACTTTGTTTCTCATCTGTTTTTGAATTTCTTTAGATTGAGGCATGATGTGTTGCTGTTTAGATCTTTTTGTCTTCTTAACGTTGTCAGACAGCTTCTATTTAAGTGATTTCACCGATGTCACTAGAGTTTTCCACATTTTAACAAACTATTGACGGATCAGACCAATCGCAAGGAAACACGTCTTCATCGTGTTCAACAAGGAGGAGGAGCCTGAAAACAGGGAGGAGGAGCCTGAGAACAGGGAGGAGGAGCCTGAGAACAGGGAGGAGGAGCATGAGAACAGGGACATATCAGACTCCATTTCACCTGGATGAGCAGAAGGAAGGAAAGTGAGCAGGTGAGTGTGAACACAACTTTCTGGATCCCAGTGAAGCTCTGGACTCACTGGCTGAGGTATGAGGAGCATCGACCTGCAGAGCCAGGTAAATGCACACGCACACGCACACGCACACGCACACGCACACGCACACGCACACACACACACACACACGCACATATAACTTCATACTGGTTTTGTGTGAGTTTTAAAGTGAACATAGAGTTGAAGAACTTGTGTTTGACCTTCGTTTGGGCACAAAGCCATAGAACTGGGTGGAGATACAGAGAGCTGCTTAATGCTCAAGTTGCAAAAATACTTTTTTATTCAACGTTTGTTTATTGCTATGCAGGTTTATTAGAGAATTTACAAAATGACATAAGCCAATATTACATGAAAGGGAACTTTATTATTTATTAATTAGTACAACTCCACACCCTTATTAACTGTATTTATTCTACACAGCCCTGATCACACCATGTTTGGGGGCTGATGCCGATATTAGGCAGTAAAAAAAAATTCTGATAATCACAATAAATCGTCAGTGATTCCTGAGATGTTGTTATCGAACCTTTGTGACAAATATATGTAACTGAGGTTTGATTATTTATTTCTTACAGTTTAACAGTTAATATAAATAAAAAAATACCTAAATAAAGAGAAAACACCTATACAACCAAATATATAGAACCTGAATTAAGAAAACCCCTTTCAGATAAAATGCTTATTGTTTATTGTGTAAAGTAAGTTTTCATATCGGGGACATAACAGAGGAATACATCTGGAGACTCTTATTGGCTAATGGGTGAATGGGAGGAGCTTCAGTCAGAGATCGTCCATCTTACTCTGATGTGGAGAAACCATTGAGCTGTTCAAGTTCTATTCATACATTGAATATATACAAACTGTACGTACTGTATTATTCTCTATAACACACTGTCGTCATAACAACACAAATCTATAGTTTCACACAAAACCACAATTTGGTTTTGACCTTTATTTTGAGGTGAAACTATTTACACGATGCATCAAAGTGTCTCCATTGAAACCACATTTGGATCTGATGTAAATGAAAAATATCAGTTATTGTAAAGATCAGTCCACAGAATATGATTATTTACATCTAAATCCATATATTGGAAGAAATTTAATTTGAAATCTACAAAAATGTTGAAAAGTCCTGATCTGAGGTCAGATGCCATGTTAATAAACCTGATCTGGGTTCAGATGCCATGTTAATAAACCTGATCTGAGTTCAGATACCATGTTAATAAACCTGATCTGAGTTCAGATACCATGTTAATAAACCTGATCTGGGTTCAGATGCCATGTTAATAAACCTGATCTGGGTTCAGATGCCATGTTAATAAACCTGATCTGAGGTCAGATGCCATGTTAATAAACCTGATCTGAGTTCAGATACCATGTTAATAAACCTGATCTGAGGTCAGATGCCATGTTAATAAACCTGATCTGAGGTCAGATACCATGTTAATAAACCTGATCTGGGTTCAGATGCCATGTTAATAAACCTGATCTGAGGTCAGATGCCATGTTAATAAACCTGATCTGAGTTCAGATGCCATGTTAATAAACCTGATCTGAGTTCAGATACCATGTTAATAAACCTGATCTGAGTTCAGATACCATGTTAATAAACCTGATCTGGGTTCAGATGCCATGTTAATAAACCTGATCTGGGTTCAGATGCCATGTTAATAAACCTGATCTGAGGTCAGATGCCATGTTAATAAACCTGATCTGGGTTCAGATACCATGTTAATAAACCTGATCTGAGGTCAGATGCCATGTTAATAAACCTGATCTGAGGTCAGATGCCATGTTAATAAACCTGATCTGGGTTCAGATGCCATGTTAATAAACCTGATCTGAGGTCAGATGCCATGTTAATAAACCTGATCTGAGGTCAGATACCATGTTAATAAACCTGATCTGAGGTCAGATACCATGTTAATAAACCTGATCTGGGTTCAGATACCATGTTAATAAACCTGATCTGGGTTCAGATGCCATGTTAATAAACCTGATCTGAGGTCAGATGCCATGTTAATAAACCTGATCTGAGGTCAGATACCATGTTAATAAACCTGATCTGGGTTCAGATGCCATGTTAATAAACCTGATCTGGGTTCAGATACCATGTTAATAAACCTGATCTGGGTTCAGATACCATGTTAATAAATCCTGATCTGGGTTCAGATACCATGTTAATAAATCTGATCTGGGTTCAGATACCATGTTAATAAACCTGATCTGGGTTCAGATACCATGTTAATAAACCTGATCTGGGTTCAGATACCATGTTAATAAACCTGATCTGGGTTCAGATACCATGTTAATAAATCTGATCTGGGTTCAGATGGCCGCCCGGAGCCGGATCACGGTTCTGCTGCTGCTCTTCCTCTTGTCCACTGAACACAGTTTTGCTGTGAACCTGAACCAACTCACACCGCTGGTTAAAGAACTCCTGAGAGCGTGAGTGAACTTCTGAATCCTGAACTGATGATGTTTACATGGACAGTGATGATTATGATCTATAGCACAGGCAGTCACCAGGGGGGCGATAAGGAGCTTTGTACATGGTAACATACATGTTTAACCTGTTGATCTCATTTGACCCTTTTTGCAGGTACCGGTGTAAATGGTATGTTCAGTCTGGCCGTGAGTATCCCGCTGAACCAGGACCAGAACCAGAACCAGAACCAGAACCAGGGCGCTAACCGAATCATCCAGGAAGTCCTCCGAAGTGACCCTGCTGACAAAGTGAAGAACAAGATCAACAACGGTGAAGTGTACCTTGGCAGCAGGGTGGTTGCAGCCAAGCCTGGGGGTGGTGTTCATGCAGAGTCACGCGTTGTAGACAAATTGAATCAGTTGCACAACAGTGATCAATTTAATCCGGATGATTTGTTGCTTTTCTATGTTTATGCCTCCCCAAGTTTAAAAAAATGCACAGATGAAATTCACTCTCAAAGCATCCTTAGCAAGATAAACGACATTCTGCGTTGGAAAAATTACGCAGTTGTGTTTTCTAAAGTATTCAAGCCCAGTGATGGTCCGCAGAACACAGAGGAAGATGCCCTTAAGCAACTCGCAACGTATGGGTCTCATAAGTTCAAGAGTGAACGCGGTTCAATTGGTCTAGAAAACATCTTCTGCTGTGACTATGAAAATCATCAGATGCAGTGCGTCAGCTGCTCAAGTGACGGTCAGGTGGCACAGAAATGTGTGTCAGACGATCCTCCCTCTGCTAGGGCAATGATTTATTCCACCAGGTATGAGAGACAATGTGTTGACAGCTGTCAGTACTATGAGTCAGGGGATTACTTCTGGTGCCATGATGGAGATAACTGGGAGTACTGCTCACCTCGACAAAACCACACCTACAAGAATGAGCCGTGTCGCTTCAATCACGAGTGTGGAAGCTATGGTTACAGTTACACCTGGTGCTACACAACAGACAACAACGACTGGGATTACTGTGGAGTGGTCAGTCCAGGAGAGTGTGTGTTTTCCCAGACGACCCGCGCCAAACGACAACCCAATAATCCAACATGGTTCTGTAAAATAGTAGATAACAACGGGAGAGTGACCCTTTTCGGAACAGAAGGAAATTCTAGAAACTTCGCTCCAACCAACAGAGGGTTACGCAACGAAGCCGTAGACTTAATCAACCAATGGGACAACCAGGGCTTGAGTGACGAGGCCAGGTCCAACTTGATAAGGTTGAGCAGTCTTCGCATTGACAACCAAGGATCTTTCGCCAGGAACAATCAGCGGTGTTACAACCTGCAAATCCAGATCAACGGACCACGCCCTTCTGGACGCAGCACCACTGTGGCACAGATCATAGTTCCTGTTGACACGTCAGCTGAATACATGCGTTTGGCCTTCAGGGAGAGTTTACAGCGTGAGGTCCGTGTGGTGTTGAATGTCCATCAACCATCCCCCTCCACAAACAACCTGGCGGATTGTGAAATTCAGGCAGAATGAGTGAGTGAAGCTCTCAGTTAGCAAAAGTTGTGTCTTAATCGGTCAGACTCAGAAACGGGGTCAGCAGCGATGAACCAACATCCACGACAACCTACTAATGTAATCTATATAATCAAATCTATGTAAAATGCAACACTGATTTTCATGATGTTCTCTTTATTCTTATTAAAGCTTTGCTCAGCATCAACTCTGGTCTCTCTGTGTGTGTGTATTTATGTGTGTGTGTGTGTGTTGAATATTGTGTTTATAATCTTTTTAAGTTTTTTACTATGTAGGCCAACCAGTGCAACCTGTTATTACTTGTTGCTGGATGTCCTACCTAACTAACTAACTAACTACATACATGCATGTTATGTAATTGTAATATGATCCAATCTAATATAAAAACACATTAGTTTGGTTTGTTTTCTTCTCAGTTCTTTCCACTGACTGGAACTGTCTCTTATCTGTTTAATCGTCTGACCCTCGGTCGTCTGGGATATTTCAACATTTCTGAGAACTTGTTTGTTGACACTCGACGCAGTCCATTTCATTCATAAACATATCAACAGATATATTTTATAATCATTGGTTCTATTATTACTCAATCTTTTTTATTCTGAATTCATTTGGTCACTTATTGTTATGACTGTGATTGTTGTTGTTATTATTCATATACTTTATTGTCAGTTTGTCTGTAACTCTGTATTATTGTAGAATTATATGAGCACTGCACAAATAAACATGACTTTAAATAGATTCTTACATTTTAATCCTTTTAATTTAATTTGTTTTATTTGAGTCTCATTCACTCATTTACTGTTACAGGATTTTTCTGACAATATTATTTCTAAGTTTATTAACATCATCACATCTCATTAAAGAAAGAAGCTGTCATCAGGTCTCTCTCCTCCACATCCTGAAGACTGGCCCCAGATCTGCTGCTCCTACATGAGCTCTTCTTCCTGTCCACGAGTCACCTGATCGCTGGATGAGCTCCAGTTGTTTCATGACTCATCATCAACTGAAGCCAAATATGGTTTTATTTAAATCCTCTTCAGTTTGATAATCTCTGTTTAGTGCTGCTGCTAGTTAGAGGGGAAAGTGAATGGTGATTCAGCAGATTCTCTCTCTCTCTCTTTCTCTCTCTCTCTCTGTCTCTCTCTCTCTCTCTCTCTCTCTGTCTCTCTCTCTCTCTCTCTCTCTCTCTCTCTCTCTCTCTCTCTCTCTCTCTCTCTCTCTCTCTCTGTCTCTCTCTGTCTCTCTCTCTCTCTCTCTGCGATAAACCCAAACCCTTGACAGTTTGAAGAGTTTCATTTTTACATATCATGCGGTTGGACCATGAAACCATGGACCTGAAAGTGGTTTTGAGAGACTTGTTAAAAGCTCCAACAAAACTGGACTAAATGCACTGAAAGTAAAATGCTACAGAGCAGAAAGTGCCGTCTGCAACCCTTTAACGAAATGAACGAATTGTTACAGTTTTTCTCAGTTGTTAACACACAAAAAGCTAAAATTCGGCACAATTTGCACAACCCTCACTTTATGAACCAATCGCTCGACCCGATTTGACACTACTTCACACTCCCTTATCTGCATTAGACTCTGACTTTCCTTCTTTACACTCTGATGTAAATTACACATCACCTTGTTGTCAAAACACTACACACAATGTCCAGTTGTTGCACACACTTCTCAAGTAAAATCTCAAAACGTCAACCTACAACACACAAATACTCAAATCTCTAAACATTCAGGTCTGTTGAGCAATTTCACCGCATTTTTGAAACTTCTGAAATTGTAGATATGGTTCGTGAGAACAACTCTATCACACTCAGACAAATAAAAACTAGGATCCTGTCTGACCATGCTACATTTAGAAACGTCCAGACCATCAGCCTCTCTACATTGGACTGTATTCTTTATAGGAATGCCATGCTGGTGAAACCAGTGTACAGGGTCCCATTCGAACAGAACACATCAAGAAGTTAGGGTGAGAGTTTGTGCTTGTAAGTACCAACATTCAGCACTGACACATGCAGGTATTGTACCTGTAATCCAATATTGTTCCTTTTCTACAGTGTCTCACTGTAGCCCACTGTGTTGACCTCTCTGTGTCCATACTGTAACTTGCATTCTCATGCTGTCTGTGTCAGTGGATTTACATTACATCACATTTCATTTAGCTGACGCTTTTATCCAAAGCAACTTACAATATGTGTATTCAACCCAGAGGGAACAAACCCAGGACGTATCCAGGAGCATGACACAGCTCATGTGTTGTACCAGTACATCTTTATTGATGAGGTGGGATTCAACCTGGTGAAGAGGAGGCGACTGGGCAGAAACCTCATTGGACAGCGGGCCATAGTTATGGTCCCCGGCCAGCGTGGTGGGAACATCACAATGTGTGCTGCAGTGAATCACCATGGGATCTTGCACCGCCATGCCCACCTAGGGGCCTATAACACTGCCCATCTCCTCGTCTTCCTGGATGGCCTGCATGACCTGCTGGTACCACCTGACCAGAGAGATGACCCCCAGCGGATCGATCACGTTGTCATCTGGGACAATGTGAGCTTTCAAATGAGTGAGTGGTTCCAGGACCACCCACATTTTTCTGTTCTATACCTTCCACCTTATTCTCCTTTCCTGAATCCCTTTGAGGAATTATTTTCAGCTTGGAGGTGGAAGGTATATGAACGGAACCCACAGGACCGGGTCCCACTGCTCCAGGCCATGGAGGAGGCCTGTGGCGACGTGAGTGTCGAGGCCTGTCAGCATTTTGTGTGTGAGGTTTTTAGTTTTCTGTGTGCAGTTTTGTTTTGAAAAACATTTGTTAACAATTGTGAAAAACTGTAATTTTTGTGAAGGGGGGGGGGTTGAGCAGGCCGGTTTACAGAACAGTACTGTTCTCTGTGTGAACCGAAATAAACCTTTTTATGCTGCATATTTGTGCTGTTTTATGTTTGACTATGAAAAAAGTAGGCCTACACTGAGACATTTTACAAAAGGAGAAATGGCTCATTCATTCATATGGTGTGTTCCATTTTGATGATTGTGTTTTCAATTTTGCCCTTCAGTGTGCAAGCAAATGCTTAGTTGTGTGTACTCAATGAATGGTATGTGTGTGTCATTTGAAAATATGGCTGTGTGTACCAAATGAAAACACGAGTTCCGTTTTGTGAACAGTTAAGAGATTTGATGGCAAAGAGTCATCTTGCAAAGGGAGTGTCAGGTTTAGCATTTTGTGTGTGAGGTTTTCAGTTTTGTGTGTACAGTTTTGAGAAACATCAGACATCAGAGTGTAAAGAAGGAAAGTCAGAGTCTAATGCAGATAAGGGAGTGTGAAGTAGTGCCTCAGTAAACTAACCAGGGACAAATCCCCAGAAAGAAAAGTCTGGGAGGAAAATAGAGAGTTTAATTCTGAGTCGACAGATTCATTTTCTTTCTCTGCCAACGATGCTGGTTTACCTGAACGCTTGATATGTGCCGAGGAATAGACAAACAACAACAAATGTTATGTTATAGGACATTTCGAAAACAAGCACACAGCATCTGCTGAAAGGTACCGAGCTGGAGATGAGCAAAGAAAATAGTTCTGTTTCATTTATTTCAAAGTAAATAGTAAATGGTTTTGTATTTATATAGAGCTTTTCTAGTCTTGATGACTCAAAGTGCTTTACAGTACAGTTTTACATTCACCCATTCACACACACATTCAGGTTGGAGGGCGACCACTCTACCCCTCAGCCACATGCCAAAGTATTTTGTTCTCCTCTTCTTCGTGTTTTTGAAAAAAATGTATTCCACCGATGTCACTAAAGTTTTCCACATTTTAACAAACTATTAACGGATCAGACCAATCACAAGGAAACACGTCTTCATCGAGTTCAACAAGGAGGAGGAGCCTGAGAACAGGGAGGAGGAGCCTGAGAACAGGGAGGAGGAGCCTGAGAACAGGGAGGAGGAGCCTGATAACAGGGAGGAGGAGCCTGAGAACAGGGACATATCAGACTCCATCTAACCTGGACGAGCAGAAGGAAGGAAAGTGAGCAGGTGAGTGTGAACACAACTTTCTGGATCCCAGTGAAGCTCTGGACTCACTGGCTGAGGTATGAGGAGCATCGACCTGCAGAGCCAGGTAAATGCACACGCACACGCAGACACACATATAACTTCATACTGGGTTTGTGTGAGTTTTAAAGTGAACATAGAGTTGAAGAACTTGTGTTTGACCTTCGTTTGGGCACAAAGCCATAGAACTGAGTGGAGATACAGAGAGCTGCTTAATGCTCAAGTTGCAAAAATACTTTTTTATTCAACGTTTGTTTATTGCTATGCAGGTTTATTAGAGAATTTACAAAATGACATAAGCCAATATTACATGAAAGGGAACTTTATTATTTATTTATTTATTAGTACAACTCCACACCCTTATTTTTTTATATATATATTTTTATTAGGAGGTAAGGCACAGTAGAATAGGAATCAATGTCAAATCTACATTGAGTATCACAATGTATGTACGACAATTAACAATATACCATAGAGTAAGATATACAGTCTACCTCCTAGAGTGTTTTTCTGATTTTATGGACCACATGAACGTGGTCATGCGAACAATACATTACACAATTCAAAGAAAATAATAATAATAATGATAAATGAATAACTGAAAATTCTATTAAGTAATAAGTAAGTATTAAAGCTGCACAGTATAAATAAATAAAAACAAAACAAAAACTAAAATTTAAAAATAAAAAAAAGAATAAGTAAATGAATAAATAAAAAGGAAGAAGAAAGAGAGAAAAGAGAGAGAGGGGGGGGGTCCGTCAATCAGGGGGCAGGGACTGGAGAGAGTGGAAGAATGTAAGAAAGGGAAGCCACTTATTATAAAATTTGTTAGAGCTACCTTTCACTGAATATCTGATCTTTTCCAGCTTTAGAAAAGACATGGTGTCGTTGAGCCACTGAGTACTAGAGGGAGCTTTAGTCGACTTCCAGTGGAGAAGAAGGTGGCGTCTTGCCAGTAAGGAAGTAAAAGCTAAAATGTCTAATTGAGTAGAGGTAAACCGGTTATGGTCCTCTGGGAGCCCAAATATGGCAACATGGGGGGAGACTTTTATAATCACTGAAAGTATTTTTGACATGGTGTCAAAATAATTCAACCAAAAGCGAGAGAGTAGCGAACAAGAGTAGAACATATGGGTTAAATTGCAGGATGAGGAATGACAGTCGAGCTTTAGAAAAGTGGACTCTAAACATTACTTTAAACTGTATAAGTGTGAGACGAGCGCAGGATGAACTTGTGTAGATTTTCTTAAGAGCAGTGTCCCACCAGTCATCCTCCAAGTTTAGATCCAGCTCATCTTCCCAGGCAGCCCTAACTTTAGTAACTGGAGAGCAATCAAAAGACAGAAGTTCATTATAAACTTTAGAGATGAGTGATTTTTGAAGTGGATCGTGGTTTAAAAGCACCTCCCACTGTAGGGTCGGTGGCGAGGAGGGAAAAAATGGAAACAAAGCTTTAGCGCAGTGTCTAATTTGAAAGTATTGAAAGAGATGTGAAGGTGGGAGATGAAATTCTCCTGAGAGATCTGTAAAGCTGCGAAAAATACCATCCTTGTAAAGATCTTCAAAACATTTCAGGCCTTTATTATTATGCCATGTGAGAAAGGTGGAATCTGTAAGCAGAGGTCGAAATAAATGATTGTTCAGTAAAGGAGCTAAAGTAGATGTTGACTTGAATTTGAAGTGTTTCCTAAACTGATACCAAATTTTATGTGTGGAGTGAACCACTTGATTATTTGTAAAGCCAGAGAGGTTGGATGGAATAGAAGAGGTAAGTAGAGCAGGTAAGGAGGATGGAACACATGACTGTGCCTCCAAGTGACACCATGGCAGATTCACTGATTTGAGCCACACCCTTATGAACTGTGTAAATTAAGTTTTCATATCGGGGACATAACAGAGGAATACATCTGGAGACTCTTATTGGCTAATGGGTGAATGGGAGGAGCTTCAGTCAGAGATCGTCCATCTTACTCTGATGTGGAGAAACCATTGAGCTGTTCAAGTTCTATTCATACATTGAATAAATACAAACTGTACGTACTGTATTATTCTCTATAACACACTGTCGTCATAACAACACAAATCTATAGTTTCACACAAACCACAATTTGGTTTTGACCTTTATTTTGAGGTGAAACTATTTACACGATGCATCAAAGTGTCTCCATTGAAACCACATTTGGATCTGATGTAAATGAAAAATATCAGTTATTGTAAAGATCAGTCCACAGAATATGATTATTTACATCTAAATCCATATATTGGAAGAAATTTTATTTTAAATCTACGAAAATATTGAAAAGTCCTGATCTGAGGTCAGATGCCATGTTAATAAACCTGATCTGAGGTCAGATGCCATGTTAATAAACCTGATCTGAGGTCAGATACTTTAATAAACCTGATCTGGGTTCAGATAACATGTTAATAAACCTGATCTGGGTTCAGATACCATGTTAATAAACCTGATCTGAGGTCAGATACTTTAATAAACCTGATCTGGGTTCAGATACCATGTTAATAAACCTGATCTGGGTTCAGATACCATGTTAATAAACCTGATCTGGGTTCAGATACCATGTTAATAAACCTGATCTGGGTTCAGATACCATGTTAATAAATCTGATCTGGGTTCAGATGGCCGCCCGGAGCCGGATCACGGTTCTGCTGCTGCTCTTCCTCTTGTCCACTGAACACAGTTTTGCTGTGAACCTGAACCAACTCACACCGCTGGTTAAAGAACTCCTGAGCAAGTGAGTGAACTTCTGAATCCTGAACTGATGATGTTTACATGGACAGTGATGATTATGATCAAGAGGCGGTGGTCTAGTGGCAGAAACTTGGACTATGGGCAGAGAAGGTCTCTGGTTCGATTCCACGGAGAGACAACAAAAGACGAACCTGGATTGATCTGCCCAAAAATCCAAGAGTCTCTCTAGACCCTGTCTAGTGCCCCTGAGCAAGGCACCTTACTCCCCCAACATCTGCTCCCCGAGCGCTGTACATAGTCGCTCACTGCTCTGTGTGTCCTGCACACAGATGGGTCAAATGCAGAAGTTAAATTTCCCTACCTGCATGATTGTGCCTTTGCATGTCTGTGCATGTGTTTGGGACAATAAATGGATCTTAATCTTAGTACAGGCAGTCACCAGGGGGCGATAAAGAGCTTTGTACATGGTAACATACATGTTTAACCTGTTGATCTCATTTGACCCTTTTTGCAGGTACGGTGTAAAAAATATGTTCAGTCTGGCCGTGAGTATCCCTCTGAACCAGGGCGCTAACCGAAACATCGAGGAAGTCCTCGTTAATAACCTTCCTGGAGTCGTGAAGAAGACGATCTACAACTATGATGTGTACGTTGGCAGCAGGATGGTTGCAGCCAAGCCTCTGTGGCGGGGAAATGTTACTGATCATGCAGAGTCACGTGTTTTGGACAAACTGACTCAGTTGTACAATTCAACTCAATTCAATCAGAATGATTTGTTGCTTTTCTATGTTAGTTCCTCCCCATGTAATACAAAATGTACAAGAGTAGATCACCCGGAAAAGATCCTTGAAAGGATCAAAGATATTAAGAAGTGGAAAGATCACGCATTTGTGTTTTCTAAAATGTTCCAGCCCAAAGGTCAGCCTCTGACGATCTCAGACGAAGAGCAAAAGCTTTCCCTTGAGCGACTCGGAGATAAAATTGGACTAGAAAAAATCTTCCGCTGTGACTATAAAAATGAAACTCATTCAAATGATCAGATACAGTGCATCAGCTGCTCAAGTGTCGGTCAGGTGGCACGGAAATGTGTGTCAAAATGGAAACCAGAAGCTGGCTCCTCCTCACACAGGGTTACTCCGGATCCAGAAGGGTGGTTCACAGCTAAACATGGACGAGGATGAAGGGACATCAGTTATATTACAGGTCACAGCTCTTCTCATATCTCTGAGAGCAACAAATGAACCTTTTCTAAAGACAGGACTGAGACTGAGTTTAACACAACTAGCTTTGCTAACATGATCACGTGATAATGCCACGATTAGCACGTTAGCTGTGCAGCTAACCAATGAGGCTTTGAATTTTGAAGGAATTAAATGTATTACTTTAGAATTGTATTGAGGTTCTTTGATTGTCTGTTACAGTTTTTTTCGATTGCATAAACACTAAAATCAAAAGTATTAAACAATCATCAAAACCTTAAACTCAAGGAGCAGAACATGGGCCCAGATCTGCACCACTATAAGCACAATGTCAGCTTCACACTTTTTGCAAAACAATACACACAGTGATCTGCAAAACACTAAACACACTTGTATACATTAGACACAGAAGTATATCCAGATGTCACTTCCTTGCACTTCCTAAGCACTGACTGACAAATGACCCCCCCTATGGGCCAATTGGTTAAACACAGCCATCAGGTGTTCAAACACATGATTGCTTAATTGTAGACACAACAATCAGGTTTAAGCACTTTACAAATACAGCAGCTAACGCACCTGACTTCAAACAAAAGGATGCAGAAGAAGAAGAGTGGGGAATCCAAGGAGGAGGAGAACTCTGCGGCTGCAGTATGAGTATTAAAGCTTTGCTCGGCATCAACTCTGGTCTCTGTGTGTGTGTGTGTGTGTGTGTGTGTGTGTGTGTGTGAGTGTGTGTGTGTTGAATATTGTCTGTGTAATCTGTTTTTTAGTTTAGTTTAGTTTAGTTTAACTTTATTTAACAGAGACATTTTACCGCAAGTTGAAATGGTTCCTTGGGGTCTTAATTAAATGTTTGTAACATATTTTGTTCAAAATACCACAAGGATCATTTAAAACAGCCCTCCTCAGATTGACCTTGTTAAAGTATCATTTTAGAGAACGCTCTTCTCTTTATTTTACGGTAGCAGTATTGCCCGTTATGTTAGAGGTGTTACGGTATCTGTGTGTATGACGTATGTTGTCAGTTCCCTTTTTACCTGTGCATAAGACGGATGAATAGAACCGGTGCCCATGAAAATAAAAGACTTAAACAGACGCTAGGCTCATACTTTTTACGCCAAGTTACACTGCGCGAGTCAAGATAACTTAACAGACATGTTTTGTGTGCCATCAGTTACTCCCGCCGTTTACCCGCGCTTCATTGAATTTCTTCACTTTGACATTCAGAGCACTGGGCAGAAATCACATCGCGTCAACACCCACCGTGGGCCTTCGCGATGCTTTGTTTTAATTAAACAGTCGGATTCCCCTGGTCCGCACCAGTTCTAAGTCAGCTGCTAGGCGCCAGCCGAGGCGCACCGCCGGAGGGGGCCCCCCGCGCGAACGGAGGGTTCCCCCAGCGGGCTCCGTAGCTGAGGTGATCCGCGAGAAGGGACAGACACGCGTCCAGAGTCGCCGGCGCCGTACCGGGTCCCCTCCAACGGACGGCGACGGACACGGACCCCCGGTCCAAGAGAAAGAAAGCCCCCACACCAGCGACGCCATGAGGCTTCACGGACGAGGACCTCCCGCCAAAAAGAAACTCGAGGCGTGCCGCACACAGAGCCTCCGGCGGCGTGGAGAGGAGGGCGACGGGGCGGCTGCTCCCCCAGCCGCGGCACGTGCCCAGCGGTTTTACCACAAATATGAACATTGGCAAATCATATCGGTGAAAGTCATGTTTATTACCGATAAGCCGATATAAGTCAATTAGGCAAAAATCGGCCGCTACCGATGTTCGGCCGATATATCGGTGCATCCCTACTGTTAATATAATTTGTTTTATTTGAGTCTCATTCAATCATTTACTGTAACAGTATTTTTCTAACAATATTATTCGTACATTTATATGATCGTTAGTTAGTTTGTCATTAATATAATTATAATCTTCACTATCTCAGCATTCAGATGTAAATATAAAGAGGAAAGGTGATTTTAAGTATCCAATTAAAATCTGTGTTCTTAATGTTATTTGTGAATCAAGTAATTTATAAAGGTTTTTTCCACAAATATTGGAAATTAAATAAAATGTAAACATTTAAATTTTTTGGTTCCATAATTATTTACTGAATTCTAAAATGTACTGAATAAATATATTATATTTGTAAATCCCTTGTTCAGGTGAATATTTTACTCTTCGATTAATATTCCATTTATGGATTGATTTTAATTATAATCTCTCTCTTCATTCTTCCCCTTCCCCCCTCTCTCTCACTCTCTCTCTCTTCATTCTAACTCTCTCCACCCTCTCTCTCTCCCCCCTCTCTCTTGCTCTCCCTCTGTCTCTCTCTCCCCCCCCCCTCTCTCTCTCTCTATCCATCCCTCTCTGCAGGACAGAGCTGAAATGGAAGATCCGAGGAGACGTTCCACTCTGTCGTTCACTTTCATCCTCTGCTTCTCACTGTGGCTCACGTCTGGAGAAACCTCCACCTCGATGAAGTATTTCACCTCCACGTACGATGTGGAATGTTCTGACGGGTGTGAAAAGCGCGGTTCTGACTACTACTGGTGCCATTCCCAAGAGGGCTGGGACTACTGCTCACCAGGGAAGGACATTGATTACAAAGGCAACACCTGTAGCAATCCCTGTGGCAAAGATAAAGAAGGCCACTACAAGTGTAAGTTGAGCGAATGTGGTCGGGTGGAGCCGAGGGCAATGATTTATTCCACCAGGTATGAGAGACAATGTGTTGACAGCTGTCAGTACTATGAGTCAGGGGATTACTTCTGGTGCCATGATGGAGATAACTGGGAGTACTGCTCACCTCTACAAGACCACACCTACAAGAATGAGCCGTGTCGCTTTAATCACGAGTGTGGAAGCTATGGTGAGAGTTACACATGGTGCTACACAACATTCAACAACGACTGGGATTACTGTGGAGTGGTACGTCCTGGAGTGTGTGCATTTTCCCAGACGTCCCGCGCCAAACAACAAACTAATAATCCAATACAGACCTGTACATTCAGAGAAGAAGGAAATTCTAGAGACATCGCTCCAATCAACAGAGAGTTACGCAACGAAGCCCTAGACTTAATTAACCAATGGGACAACCAGGGACTTGAGTGACCAGGCCAGGTCCAACTTGATTACGTCGAGCAATCTTCGCCTTGACAACCAGGGATCTGATCAACTGGAACAATCAGCGGTGTTACAACCTGCAAATCCAGATCAACGGACCACGTCCTTCTGGACACAGCACCACTGTGGCACAGATCATAGTTCCTCTTGACACGTCAGCTGCAATACATGCGTTTGGCCTTCAGGGAGAGTTTACAGCGTGAGGTCGGTGTGGTGTTGGAAGTCACTGAGCATCCACCTCCACAAACAACAACCAGAAGTGTTGTAAACGACGTAAAAATTAACGTCACTCAAACGTGTGTAGCTGATGATTGTCACACACATTAACTGCCTCATGTCAGAGGCAGAATGAGTGAGTGAAGCTCTCAGTTAGCAAAAGTTGTCTTTATCAATAATCACTCAATACCAGAGAATGATTTGTATTATTTGTCTTCCGGGACCTCTCGTGCTCACTGCAGCGGTTTGTGTAGTTCTACTGATTAACACAAGTGTTGTACATCAAAACAAATCAATGTCACTTCTCTGCTTTAGTTGAACGACCCTTTTATTCTGCATGTTTTATTTTGAAACCCACATTTTGTCCTATTTCCTTACAACTGATTATAAACTACCTGTGTGCTTGTTGGATGATTTACAGCTGAATATCGAGCTCAGGCTGACGGGAAGAGTCGCTCATCAAATATTGAATTTGTCCTCTGCTCTCAGATCAGACTCAGAAACGGGGTCAGCAGTGATGAACCAACATCCACGACAACCTACTGATGTAATCTACATAATCAAATCTATGTAAAAGGCAACACTGAATTTTCTTTATTACTTGTTACGGGACGACGCACCTAACTAACTAACTACAACCATACATTTGATGTAATTGTAATATAATCAAATCCAATATAAAAACAGATCAGTTTTGGTTTGTTTCTTCTTTGTTCTTTTGTTGTGCAATAATGTTTAAAAAGTGACACCATAGAATGGTGTGCCTTTAGGCATTCAATAAATATAAAACATTAATATTTAGAATATTAATTTTAAATCATAACTTTAGTTTGTTAAAGTCCTCTCGGGGAACCACCCTTCAAAGGAAGGTAAAGATAGCCAATTTATTGATTAGGATCAGTCTCATTTAGATCTAGTTCAATTAGAAATCTCAATATTTACTATTAAAGATTATATAATGAACAGTGAAGGTTATGGAGTTCTTCACAGTGTAGAGGTTTGCAAAATTCACTTATGCAACATTAATGAAAGAACATTTGTGAAAGAAAAACATTTATTATGAACATAATGATAAAAAAAAGAGTAACGCCTTCCTGTGGGGTCCTAAGATGGCGGTTTGGACACTGACACTGTTGCCCCCTGGGAGTTTGAGTTTCTTGGCTTTTTCAGACCATGCGGCCTCAGGCTTTTGACTAGACATGAAGGCCGAAAAATAGGCCTTTGGTTTCATAAAAAACGTGTCCCGACATCCCCCATGCGGCGTCAGGATCGCACCTGACGTGTGTTCCTGATGGCGTACTTGAACATGTTTAGTGCAAAGCTGGAAAAGTCAATTGTCAGTTCATTTGGACGGTAACATCTGGGCATTTTTGTATACTATCTAGTTAGCTAAGCAAGATTCAAATTAGACAAATATTTCAGAGTTACAATAACAGTACAATATGAATAACCTGTGCTGTTCACTAGGTTTAGAGAGAAAACAGAAAAATCGGACATTTGTAAATTGTAAGATAAGATGTAGAGAGAGACACGTACAATGATAAGGTCATTTTTTGGAATGTCCAAGAGTTCTGTTCACTCATTGGATCTTACTTAATGTAGTACTCAGTCGTATCTGTTAGACTTAACAATTTTAAACTTCTCAGGTATTTTGCAGATGGATGTCATAATTTTCAAAATCTCAAAATTCAAATGACTGTATCATTATTTCTGTAATAAATTGCTAATGTCCTAACATGTGTGGTATAGACTACATTATTGTGGAATGAAAGGTAGTCGATCCAAACATATTTACTAAGTTGGCAGTGGTATGTAAGTTTAATCAGAATTTAGGTTTTTGAATTTGCTGCTGTTGCTAACAAAACAGTTTTCCTATTTGACTGCATGAAACTTAATACTGACTGTCAGTACAGGTTGTCACTGTGTTGGTTATGGCCGTGAGGAGCGAGCTCTGGATCGCCTGCGTCTCGGCTCAGGGCTGTAACGCTCTGCGGAGCCCGACTCTAAGTGGAATCCAGAGGCGCTGTCACTGTGTGCTCGGTCATAACCATGTTTTGAACTGTGCTCAGAGATGTTGTCGTCATCCTCTGAGTAGTGGTAGTTTGTTTGGGCCAGAATGTCAGAGTACGGCTTCCTGCAGCTTCTACTGTGGGAATGCCTATCTCTGGGAACTTGGTGGACATGGCGGTTACGCTCTGTGTCCCCAAGCTGCCTGCTGTCACCCCCCCCCTCGTTTTGTTGTGAGGGGGCCTTTTTGAGGCTGTGGATAAATGTGACACCTTGGTGTTTGTTCTGACAGGCTCAGTTGCACCAACTGTAGCCTTGAGAGTGACAACAGTTTCCCAAGCCACCTGGGACATCTTTCTGATCTGCTGCATTGAAGGCTTTCCTTCCTGTGTCATCAGTATAACATGTGTGCGTACACATGGATGTTAGTTACGTAAGAACATGGCCTTGAAGGTGGGATTTTCTTCTAGGCCTGGTTCATTCTTTCCTTGAAAATAAAGATGCTTGAAACGTCTGAAATAATCCTTAGGGTTTTCGCAACGTGAATGTTTAATTTCGGATGCTGTAACAATGGCTGTTATCTCATCAGCAGTAGAAGAGAACTCCTCGACTAGTGCTGGACGGAGCTCTGTGTAGTTACTTGTGACACTGGAAGGAAGTGGCTGAATAAACCTGTGAACAGCTGTAGAGCTGGTTTTTAACACAAGTCGAACATTCTCTCCTTCTGTTGCATTTGGCACATCACTTAAGCTGAGATCTAGTTCTCTAAAGTAATTATCAATGTTGTGATCACAGTTGTCTGGATCAAATTGCTCAACGTCTTTAGCTAGAAACTCAAGCATCTCGTTTGAATTAATAAAGAATTTCTTTAATAAACAAAATACATATAATCAAAAACACAATAACCACACAAAACACACTAGACACTTGAATTAAAATGCTTGACCACTGAACAGGGCTTTGTCTTACTGCGGGGAGCGATTAACACAGCACACCAAAAAAAACGGGTAGTGAAGAACTCCCACCACCAGGAATTGAGTCGCCGCCTCCGGGCCACAGCACCTGACCACAACAAAAAGAAGATTAAAACAAGTCAAGGTTTAAAAACAAGTTAAACAAACGAAAACAACAAAATAACCCACATACAAAACTATATAACAAAATATAACTGGGGTTAAAATGTAACGTTTAAATACGGGCATCCCTCTACACTTTGTTCCAATCTTCCTGTCCAATGTCTGTGTTCTTTTGCCCATATCAATCTTTTATTTTTATTGGCTCGTTTCAGATATGGATTTTTCTTTGCCACTCTAGAAGCCCAGCATCCCGGTGTCGCTTCTTCACTGTAGACGTTGACCCTGGTGTTTTACAGGTACCATTTAAAGAAGCTGCCAGTTGAGGACCTGTGAGGCGTCTATTTCTCAAACTAGAGACTCTAATATACTTGTCTTCTTGCTGAGTTGTGCACCGGGGCCTCCCACTTCTCTTTCTTCTCTGGTTAGAGCCTGTTTGTGCTGTTCTCGCATGGAATAGCCTTCATTTCTAAGAACAAGAATAGACTGTCGAGATTAACATGGAAGTTCTCATTTTCTGGCCAGTTTGAGAGAATAATGGAACCCACACATGTGATGCTCCAGATACTCAACCAGCTCAAAGGAAGGCCCGTTTCATAGCTTCTCTCACCAGCTAAACAGTTTTCAGCTGTGCTCACATAATTGCACAAGGGTTTTCAAGGGTTTTCTAATCATCCATTAGTCTTCTAAGATGATTAGCAAACACACTGTACCATTAGAACACTGGAGTGATAGTTGCTGGAAATGGGCCGCTACACACCTATGTAGATATTTCATTAAAAACCAGACGTTTCCACCTAGAAAAGTCATTTATCACATTAACAATGAGTGTATTTCTGATTATTTAATGTTATTTTCATTGAAAAAAAACGTGCTTTTCTTTGAAAAATAAGGACATTTCTAAGTGACCCCAAACTTTTGAACGGTAGTGTAAGTCCGGTGTGTTTCCTCCTCTGACCTGTTCTCACTTTACACTTTAAAAATAAACACTGAGTTATTCTGACACTTTGTTTGATTCGCTCTAGAGTTTATGAGACACACCTGCTACACAACACGAGACGAGTACAGACAGGACATCAGGTGTAAAGTGTGTGAGGAGGG